>VUQJ01039569.1:2527-12540 GCA_015108635.1 Andinoacara biseriatus | reverse complement strand
CCACCCAGCGACTCCAAGAAGGGTGGGTACTCTTAACTGTCGTTCGGCGCATAAGCGCAAACAACAGTCAGAACCCGTTCCCCAGCCTGAAGATGCAGGAAAACAACCCTCTCGTCCACCAGAGAAAACGCCGACGTGCAGGCAGTGAACTAGGGGAATATAAGAATACCCACCCCAGCTCGTCGCCTCTCACCTAGGGCAACTCCAGACTGGAACAGAGTCCAGCCCCTCTCTAGGAGACTGGTTCCAGAACCCAGGCCGTGCGTTGAGGTGAGCCCAACTATATCTAGCTGGTACCTCTCAACCTCACGCACTAGCTCAGGCTCCTTCCCCACCAGAGAGGTGACGTTCCATGTCCCTATAGCCAGTCTTGATAGCCGAGGATCGGTCCGCCAGGGCCTCTGCCCTTGGCCACCGCCCGACACACATTGCACCCGACCCCTAGGACGCCTCCCGCGGTTGGTGGGCCTACAGGAGGGTGGGGCCCCAGTAACCCTATCCCGGGCAGGGTACACTGTTCCCTTGTTGTTACTATCATAGGAGTCTTCTGAACCGCTCTTTGTCTGGACCCTCACCCAGGACCAATTTGCCATGGGAGACCCTACCAGGGGGACAAGCCCCCGGACAACATAGCTCCTGGGATCACTGGGACACACAAACCCCTCCACTATGATAAGGTGGCGATTCACGGAGGAGTATTATTTATTATTATTATGTCTATGTGATGGTTGTGAAAATTTTACCTCTAATCATTGAAATTTTATTTATGAAGAAATTCATGAAGTTATTACTATTTAAAGCTCAAGGAATACACAACTCAGAGCTCTTAATCATGGCTATAGGGCTGAAAAGAAACCTATTCTTATTTTTTTCAATCAGTGATGAATTATGAGATGTCCAAGCATTATGGAGGGCTTTTTAAAAAATAAATAAATAAATAAATAATAGAGTAACAAACTATTTTTCCAGTCTAAATGAAGATCTTCTAAATTTGTGAGAAACCATTTGCTCTCTAGCTTACAAGTTAATCTATACTTTAAGCTGCTCATTTGTGTGTTATACCAGGGAGTCAGTCACTTCTGATTTGAAGCTCTCTTTTTCAGAGGAGCCACAGTATCCAGAGTCCTAATCCAGGTTGGTTAGATGGCGTTTGGTCCAGCATGGCTGTATTGATGGCTTCAGCTGTCTGCACTTTTTTCTTTAGCCACCATCCTGTATGATAAAATTTCAGTAGTGTGTGAGCAAGTGTTTGGATAATAATGTCCCGAATGGCCCTTCATACATTTCCACCTTGTCTTTTGCAATACTGCCCTCTGATGGACTAGTGTGAATACACTCACTCGGAACATTAACACTGGTACCCATAATCTGGGAATGCACACCATTTGTCAATTCATACACACACCTCCAGCCTTACTGTGCAGGTGGATGCACTGCTGAGCTAAAAAATGTGACATAATAAGTCACATTTTAGAACGCTGTCTTTCTAAAAGTGTGTTTTTGTCAGAGTTCTCTTGCCTGGTGATGCATGTTCAAAGTTAGAAGCTAAAGTGGAAGTTCTTCTTGGGTTCTTTTCACTTCGAATGCCTTCCATATTTGCAACTGGTTCCAAAATGTGGAAGCCCACCATTTAACCTGGGTGAGACCATACTACACCAATTTGGGCCTTACTCACTCCCTCAGAACATATCTTAAGGTTTTACTTTTTTATTTTATGGGCTAGTTCATCATCTTGCTTAACATCTACATTTGACCATGAGAATATACAGTACGGTGGTGTTTCTAATCTCACTGTACATCCTGTATAATGACAATAAAGGCATTCTATTCTATTCTATTCTATTCTAAATCAAGATCAAAAGCTAAAAAAAACAAACAAACAAAAAAGTTGCTTCTCAGTTCTAAAGATTTGGATCAAACTATGGAATCAAATCAGATCTGACATTCAAAATATAATAACTTAGTGTCTTCTTCAAAACAGGATATCACAACATCTCTGCCTCAACTGTTAAATTTCTTCTCGTACGGAATCTCAATGACATCGTCGGTTTTCCAGCCTTCAATCTGACCGATCCTTAACCTGCAAGAAATACACGTCACACATACACACAGCGAATAAGGAAGAGGAGACTCACCGATAACAATTGTTGCTGGAGGCAGCATTGACTCCCTCTGCAGGCTCTGCCAATAAGCACAAGTTCAAAGGACTGAGCCACTGGCATTAACAGGCTAAGCTTATTAATGTCAGCAGTTTTTCTGGACGGATATTAAGGCCCCTAATCATACCTGCTTCAAATCATACCATGACTACGGGCGAACCCGCTGAAAACTCACTAATCCACCAATCATGACGCATACATGTACAAGCTGTGACACAAAATAATTAGTCCACACTTTAAAAAAGACACCATTGTTTAAGCAAATGTAGAGCTCCAACCCCCATCATGTGCACCTTCTGCAGGGGTGACATCGAGAGCGACCTGAGTAGCTGCATCACAGTGTGTTTTGGCGCATGTGCCGCATCCTGCCTTAAGACCCTCCAGCGCATCGAGAGAGTAGCTGAGAAGATCGTCGGCACCTCTTTTCCCTCACTACAGCTCCTACACAGTATCCGCCTCACTCCGAAAACCCTCTGCATGTCGGGCGATCCCACACATCTATTACACAGCTTCTTCAGCCTGCTGCCATCAGGGAGGAGACTGCGGAGTCTCCGGGCTCGAGCCAGCAGACCGAGGGACAGCTCCGTTCATCAGGCAGTCAGGATGCCCCTCGTACTGCCTTAACACACAATTTTTCACGTAACAAATTTCACACTGAACTGGTTATTCACTCAACTTAAGTTCTTGTGCTCGTTCAATTTGCGCTACTGTTAACATTTACACTCCATATGACACATTACTGTCAATCAATATCAGGATCTCCATACATATACATATACTGTGTACGTTCACTTTATTCGTTGCATAAGCCACTTTACCCAGATGTCAATGCCACGACCTCTATATATTTTATACTGCTATGTTACAATTTAGAATAGTATCTTATTTTTCTTATTTTATTTATTATTCTAATATTTATTGATTTTTAGTTAAATGTTTACTGTTTATTGTTGCACCATGGGACTGAGAGCAATGGAATTTCGATCCTGTGTATCTTCTGTACATGTTGCAGATTCGACAATAAAGCTGATTTTGTCTTTGATGTTCAATCCATGATGTTTATATTTAACATCTATCGTATATCAAGTCATTAAGTATAAAAAAATGCATATTAATTGCAACATACGAGCTACAAAAGGGCAGTACGATGACCGCACAGCTAAAAGGACTGGGTTCATTTCCCCCCATGGCCCGGGCCTTTCAGTTTGCATGTCATCCCTGTGTTTGCGTGGGTTTTCTCCGGGGACAGCGGTTTCCTTCCACAGTCCAAAGATATGCAGTTAGTGGGTTTAGGTTAACTGGTGATTCTAAATTGCCCATAGGTGTGGATGTGAATGTGACGATCAATGGCCCATTCATTGCTATTAATTGTTTAAAGGTAACGTCAAAACAATTTTAAGACAAACTAACAAATTTTTTACATGGGTGCGCAAAGCTCATGTTTTTTACTTTTACTCTTTCTTTTCTTTTCTTTTTTTTTAAATATAATCCATTAATATATATTGCAGATGTCTGTTTTTTTAATCGTGAAACAACAGAGAAACGAAAATAGAATTTATCATTAAATCTATTTGCTTTTCCATTTTAAATATTAATAGATTCAAAAGTGCGTTGTGTGGTTTGCGTCAGCGATGCAGCGTGTGTGTGTGTGCGTGTATGTGTGTGTATGTGTGTAAACATACACACAGGATAAAATTTTATGGTCTTTTGAGACATTTTTTTCTTTTTTGGCTAAAACTTTGTCCTCTGCCATTCTCCTTGCGTATGAATATCAATTTGTGTATATTTGGAAATATTAATGTTTCTTTGTTTTATGTTCCACAGCTTTGCAGCCTGAGAGTTTAAATTTAGTAAAGCGGTGCATCAGAGTTTAATGCACTAAATTTAACGCAGACAACCTGAATGAATTTTTTTCGTTTGCTCTACTTGCTTCCTCCTTGTCTGTGGTTGACCTTTCAAATATAGATGTATTTTTAGTAGTTTGCCTCTACTGTTTGTCCTGCATTAGCGTCTTAATGCGCATCAAACTCTGCCATTTGAAAGGACTTTTTTTTTTTTGTATCACGTATATGAGTTAAGATATACGTACTTGAAAATAAACTCCCAGCCTAAATGGCCAATCTATAATCTCTCGGAATTTTTTCGTGAACTTTTGCAGTAGTAGCTGTCAGACACTTGATTAAGGGTAAAAACTGTTCCTGAGTCAGTTCTTCTTCTTCTGGATGGAAAAATGTCTGGATCCTGGAGATGATGTGAATGTTGGAGTAAAGATGACGCCTCTGTATCAGTCACAGATACGGACGAATGCGCACCGGATCTTTGACGGATACGTTTTGAAATTTCTCCGGACAAGATTGGACCGTGAAAAATCCAAACTCTGAATGAACATCCGTTAACGTCGGGATAATATCCATTTGAATATCGGTGACAGATCGCATATTCTCTCCAGAAACTTTACGGATACGTGGCAGATCCATAAAGTTACATCTGCCACGGATCCTTACGGAGCGTTCCGGATAGTTCCGGATACAGGCCCCTTTTTTCCAGTGTGAGGCTGAAACGATTCTAAGATTTGAAAACGGAACTAAATGGATTTAAAGTGACTTTTAAAAGTTATGATGTCTGTAATTCAGAGTATGTATTCCATTGAAAATCATCAGCAAACTGTGTCAGAGTCCTGAATTCTCCATTTAAAAAAAATAAATGAAGCGAGGGTGATATTCCATCAATATATTTCATTGTTACTGTATGATTGTTTAAACAATTAAATGGCCATAAACTGAACTGTCATAAACTGCAGCAAAAGTTTTTATTAAATAAAAACTGACCTGAGGGCAGCTCAGGGTCAGGTCTGCCGCTGTCGGTCAGTAAACTCAGTCTGAGTCGTTTCTCCACATTTTAATCTTCACTTTCTGTCTCCTGCATTTTGTCCGTCAGGCTGCAGCTGATTAATTAAATTTTATAAATTAAATGTGAAATTAGGATTCAGCTCAATCTGATGGAGATTCAAGTTGTGTAAATAATGAAAGCAGATATCATAAATGAAAGACTTATTCTCTAAAATTTGATTCCATTGATGGAATAGCAACCTCAATTTATTCATTTTTTTAATGGTGAATTTAATTATTTCTGTTACTGGATAAAAATGGATAACGAGATTTAGAAAAAAAACTGCTTAAATGTTTGCCAGTTTAAGTGCGTCTAATCTGATCTAAGTTCAGCTTCACTGATAGATGACAGCTCTCTGACAGCCACAGCAGAGATGTTTTCTGAGTTATTGTTAAAGGTCAGAGTTCAGTCATAGTTTCATATTTAGCTGAAAACATGCAGGGCAGCTTTCCAAGTTTGTAATGAATGTAAAGCTTTACCAATAAAGGCCAACAGGTTATCAGAAATGTCTCAGCTTTATAGGTTTTAAATATTTCAATGCAGGGTTGGAGACGATGAGATATTTTAATTAAAGAATGCAGACTGTTTTGGGAAAATGAATCCATTATGAACAGATCTGGACTGGATGAGCTGGGAAATGAGTGGAGCCTGAACTGGAGCTGGACCTTATCCAGTCTGAAGCCGTGATCCTGATCCGTTTGAATCCTCCTGCTGTGCAAGTGGACTCGGACAATGTAATGCATTGCTGATCCATTATGGAGCCTTTGACCACCGATTTATTTGATTTTAATTGGAAAATATATTCATACTCTGAATTTCAGTATAACTTTGAAAATGTTGACAACATTTAGGCCACTTTAAATATACTTTAAATTTAGTAACTACTGTTACTGTAGCATCACGGTTACTGTTTCAAAGTAACTGACAGTCTGACAGCTGTAGCTGATTATAAATCCATGACATCATCACTGTCTCTATCCTTACAGTCTGCTGACGAGTGAACGACTGGTAAAGTTTCATGTTACAAAGAAATAACGACTGAACTAACATCAAACTGGGATTTCGGTGCTTGTAGAAACATAAACATCTGCAAATGAATTCACTCCTCTGACGCTTTGAGGGCAACTTTACGAATGAGGAAATGAATTGGAGTGTCAGACAGGCGGTTCAGTTGCAGCAGGAAGGGAGACGTCAGAGAGATACTCAGAGTTTGTTGAATAAAACCTGCCAGCGAGGCTGGCAATTAGTGAGGTCCCACATGCCTGCACAAAACAAAATTTTCAGCAGCAGCCACAGCTCTGAGATAACATGGACGTTTTGTGGAAGTCTGGTAGAAATTCAACTCCTGCCATCAACTGAATGCAAACAAAACTTATGATCTTCATGCACAGGAATATTAAAAATACATCTATATTTGAAAGGTCAACCACAGACAAGGAGGAAGCAAGTGCTGTCCTACCAGTACATACAGTCAGTAACAATGGCATCCTTAGTCACTTTAAAACACTAAGATTCAAAACTTGTGTAAGGGCCCACAGAGACAGTGTTCTTCCTAATCCTCCCACAACATTCCACTCGTCACTTAATGATGACTTTGCAAATTTCAAGCTCTTTGACGTCTCATGAGCAAACAAATTCAAACACCCTACAAGGACCTTACAGGAATAACTTTATGCTCAAAGAGAAAGGCTTGCTCATTTTCTCACTCACATAATAAATTGTTTAGATCTTTGCCTAAAATTAAATATAATATAGCTGCTTGAGAAAGCACAGTATAAAAATTGATTCTTAAACATGTGGTTCATTGACTCTTTAGCAGTGCTTCATATTAGATGGAGAGTGTGTGTAAAATGAAGATGTAAACAAATCACTCAAAATTGTTTGGATGTACAAATATTAACGGATCAAATAAGAAGCTATGTCACTCACAACTTCACTAACTTGCATAGTGTTTTTGTAGCATAATGCCCACATGAGGTGTGAAGGACCCTGCAGCAACCCCAAAAAGGCTACTGGACCTGATGGAATTCCAGGACGGGTTCTGAAGCACTGTGCAGGGGAGCTGACAGCAATGCTCACAGACCTGTTTAATATCTCCCTGGAGCAGACCTCCGACAATCATCCCTGTGCCAAAACAATCTTTCTTAGAGCTTCACTGTGTTCATTGGACTTCCCCATTGTGCTGTGTACTGGTCAATCCAGTGAATGTTGCATGCATCCAGGAAAGGTCCCCAGGCTTGGCTCCCTATGCTACCCAAACCTAGATTGGGGCTAGACTCAAGGTAGCCACCCAACCAAGAGCATGACTCCCTCGGATCACTCACAGAATCCCATCAGAGATGCTTGCAAATGTGAACACTGCCCTAAATACGAGCCCCACTTCCACCAACACTGAAACCAATGAGCAAATATATGCCACTGTGACAGTAATCCTAGAAGCACTTGGATATAAGATCAAGGGAAGTAGAGCAAGACCACTATGGAGAAAAAGACTGGAAGCCAAAATCGGGGAAGTCAGTTTAATGAGGTACAGAAGGGCGTCATGAGAGACAGGTCCTGGATGAAAAAGAGGTACAACAAGATGTCCATAAGTGTGGCTCTAGAAGCTGCCAAACAAAGGCTCATGGCTCTGGCCACTTGGCTGAAGAGATCAACCAGAGAAGAAGAGGAAAAGAGAATAAATGGCCAGTTTTCCAAAGACCCATGCAGGGTGTACTCTTAGCTAGAAGGAAACAATAGCACAAGGACAGACACCCAACAGTGATTCTCTGCATTGAGCTAACAAAAGCTATGCTTACTTGCTATTTTCATTTATTAGAGCTGACATTTTTAAATAAATTTTTTAAAAGGAAACATCCTTTTTGTTGCACATAGCTTCTTATTTTCCATTATCCCACTGAATTATTATTTCATTTATTATGAGTTATTAACTCAAAAAAATATTTTAGAATAACTGTATTCAAATACATTTATATTAACCGATTTTCACATTTGCCATCAGTTTCAGTTCAGATTTAAGAAGTCATTTATTGCACAAATAATAATGACGATGATGATGAACCAATAAAATCAAGAAAGCAAAAATCGAACGTATAAAGAAAAAGAAGAAGAAAAAGAACTGCGACTATTACCTGCAAATTTGGTGCGTTGCTCTCCCGCTCAGTAGGCGGCGACAAAACATGTGTATGCTGTTTTTAAATGCTGCGCAAATAAATCCAACGAGGAAGAAACCGACGACACAGCCGGGCAGTGGCGTGTTGTTGCTAACAGGGCGAACACGAGGAAGCACGCAGTAAGTAAACAGTAGAGGGTTTATTCAAACATTTGAACATTTAAAAAAAATTCTGTTATTTCACTGTGGTGCTTCTGATGGGAGGAAGCGTTTTCTCCTGGTCGTTTTTTTTTGTGGTAATTTTGTGTCCACGTTAAACTGGATTGGTACCAACTCCGAGTTGCTATTTCTTATGTGACTAAAGGCAAACGTTGTTTTTTTTTTCTGGTAAATGTTAATTATAGGCCGCTCTACGTGAAGCGTTTTAAGTCATTGTAACGTAAGTTGTGCATGAAATGAAGAAAGAAAGGACGCAACCGTTAGCCAAATCACTCATTCTAAAAAGTAATAAGTACAACTTCATGTTTTGTCTTTAATAACGTAAATTTGACGTAATTTTTTTTAAAAAGAGTTGTACAAGTGCCAGACGGCTTTCAGAATTTATTTAGCAATCAAGAAAGAAAGTCTTCAAATGAAAGAAAATGTGGATAACTTGTCAAAACCATTAATGACGTTAAAAATTTTGCTCTAAAAGTACACAAAAAAATCAGAATACCCAGTTGTATACAATTGGGAATCAGCGACGCTGAAAAATATATGAAAGTTTTGTTCACTCGAGCAAAGCCGGGCATTAACAACGCCAGGCTCAAAGCTTTTGTTTTTCTGTTTTTTATCCCCCATTCTCTGCCACATATTTGTCCCTTTTCAGAGACTTCCTGTTTTTGTTTCTTCCTGCATCACACCAGCTTTGACTGAACACCAGTCTCAAAAATGGATCTGATCACAGATATGAACATCAACCACTGATGATTTGTAATATATTTTTGGTGCTTTGTGATGGTTATGAAATTATGAGGGCCTTATAGAGCCAGTATCTCCACAGGTTCCTAATAAATACAGGTGTGTGTAAAAATCAAATTAGAACCTCATCATCGGATATGTCATTACTTTTCCTAAAACTGGTTTTATTCGTCATGTAGTGAATTTTGGGTTGTGTGGGATAAAGTGGGGAAATAAATGACCACTTATACTTGGAATTGCCAAAGACTTCATTTTGACCTCATAAGAATTCATGTAAAATAGCAGTTGTGGCATGTCGGGTTGCCTTGTCGGCTACTACAACAGGAGCTTGACGTGATTGATAGATGAATGCATAGATGCAGTTAGATAAAAGATGAATAGTTACTGCAGGCCGGAACGGGTTGCTGATCGGATGCTGAGCCAGGGCAGTGCAGAGAAAAGCAAGCGGATTGTGTGACAGGATGCATGGAGAACCGGGCAAGTTGCTGGCTGTGAAGAGCAGTGGGGGGAACCATAGCTAAAATGAGCAGAGTTTGAAGTAATAATCAGAACAGAGTGAAATCCAGATCAGAGCAGCGGAGTCAGATGTGTTTGGGGCCTGAGGAGGTGAAGGGCTGTGGACTGAGGTGGAGCTGTGTGGTTGAGAGAGCCTGCAAGCCCAGTGAAGTGCAAGCAGATGTGGATAGTGTGATAAACTCTCACTGCTGTACTTTTACAAAAATGCATTTAAAAAATGCATTAAAATATGTTTCTTATTTTGTTTTATAATGTAGGCAATGAGCCTTCACTGTTTCACACTGTTTTACAGTGAGCGCTCACTTTTTATACCTTTTTTTTTTTTTTTTTATTGATTAAACCTTTTTTTTTTTTAAAATAATTTTTTTTTTTTTGTT
>VUQJ01039556.1:0-13830 GCA_015108635.1 Andinoacara biseriatus | reverse complement strand
ACTTACAACAGACGGCTAGTGGTGCGAGTGGCTGACAGCACCCAGCAGGTGTTCATCACAGCTCAGGGTCAGGGTGAGGATCCGCATCTTGAGTTCTGCTCGTCGGAATTCGAGCTGGGGCCTTGTCTGCCTGCCAGCACTGATGTTGAAGTCGAGGTTACAGTGAAAAACCCTTGTTCTTTCCCCATTGAGTTTTACTCTCTGGAGTTTGACATGCAGTACCTCCAAGAAGAAGAGGTAGATCCATGTTTTCTGAAGTTTCAGAAATAATGTTGCAAATTAATTTCAAATGAAGGTGCATATTTGTTAAAGGCAAGGCCACAAGTGGTGCAGTAATGTGTTGATATTGATCATGGTTATGTTGTGTTAATCTCACACAGCTTATCCAAATGAAATTATTTAGTTGTGATTCATGTAGTTTCTCTAATGAGATACTTTTCCCTGGTTACTAACTCCCCTCTCTTCTCATGACTTTGTCACAGATCCTGCGTTTGATGCAGGATTATAAAGATAGCAACGTGTTACTACTTCCTCCCAGGGCTCCAGGCAAAGGGCTTCCCCCAGAACTGCTGGACTATTACAAGGAGTATTGCTCCAAGATGAAAGATGATGGTAGCTTTAAGTATAGACCTACTGATAATACACACACATACACACAGTTTTGTCAGTGCATATTCGCTTGTCATAATGTCACTTTTAATCTACAGTATGTGCACCAGAGCTGAAGGCAGGCATGGATGATGATGATGATGATGTTCAAAACCAAGACAAACAAGAAGGAAAAAATAAGTCAGAACTAAAAGAAGCCCACCCAGAAATTAGCACTACAAGTATGAAACCAGCTGAAATGCGTAAGAACAACCAGTTACATCTGTTTTTGAATTGCAGGCAGCTGGACCTCTTTTTAAGGTTCTTTAAAATGTTTGAACTCTCATCCAAAAGGCTTCTCCAGTTCTAAAGGCTGCTGGGATCTCAAATATTTAACTCCTAGTAGAGGTATCACTTCACTGGTGGGTTTCCATGGCTGAGCTGCTCCTGTAGGTGTAATGTGTAGCTGGCCCAGTTCTTTTGTCAATGTAGAGTACCCGGGTCTCCGATCAGCTTTAGAACTGAAGAAGTCTTTCCAATGAGAGGTAAAACATCTTCAAGAAAGTTTTTAAGCTTAAGTTCTGAAGACTAACAGTTGCCCGGTTATGAAAGTATTCTGACAAGAAGCAATTTATAAATAATTTGATTATTCTTTTTCAGCTACTCTGTAATTTTCTATGCAAACATTATTTTCTTTGTAAAATCAGTTTTTTCAGAATTGGCCAAAGGGGGAAGCAGCGAGAGTCTAAGACGGTTAGTGATGACTCCTGTGTCCAAAGCAATTGCTCACCATATGGGTGCTGACCTGTCACCAGAGGCTTTGGCCGCACGCAACCGCAGAGGCATCGCTGTTATTGTATATGGAGCCCCACTGACAGGTAAAAAGGAAGAGCACATTCTGAGTTAAATAAAGACGTATGTAAAAAAAAAACAAAAAAACATCAATCATCATATAGTCAGCTTGATATAAAAGGTGTGTGTTTCTCTTTTTACAGATCAGAGCAGCACAGCAGCTGCTCTGGCACGTCAGTACGGAGCGGCGTGCCTCTGCGTTGATGCCGTGGTTGCAGATGTGCTTCTTCATGGCACTTCAGCCGTCAGCCTGACAGCCAGACAGCTCTTTGACTGTGCTGCAGAGCATGCTCAGAAGAATGCTGAGGAAGCTGGTAAGCTGGTAGTTAGAGAAGTAGCTTGTGATGGTAACATCTTTTTCAACTGGTGAGTTCCAGTTTAAGAAGTCAGTTAAGCGCCTCATTGTGGGTGTGTGTCACTGACTCTGGAGTTAGCGGTTTTTGTGTGCTTACAAAACAGGACATAATGTTGTCTGACCACCTTGTTTTCAGTTAGACTGAATAACATTGTTGAAAAAAACATCCATCTATTCATTTATTTTCTAACTGCTTATCCAATTCAGGGTTGCAGAAGGGCTGCAGCCCGATCCAGCTGTCACAGGGCTGGAGGTGGGGTACAGCCTGGACAGGCTGCCCGTCTATTGCATGGCTGAGAAAAACATTAAAAAAAAAAGTCTCAAAACACAGATACGTGCAACATGTTTTGAACATTGTTAGAAATTTTTACTGAAAAACATCTGAACTATTAAATTCCAAGGCTTTACAAATTGAAATTAATTCATTTATGAATTTATTCTTGATGTAAACAGGTCCAAACAAAAGACACAAATATATACAGAAATGTCAACTTGTTATACCCCGACTCGCTGATCTGGAGCCAGGCAAACACAAAAGAGGACACTAAAAGTTAAACAGTCCCCTCGTGCCTGATTCTAGGCACATCTGTACATTTGTATCATAAACTAATGTTGAAAAGGTACAAACCACTGTATAAAAACTTACCATAAAGTAGAAGATAGCCTAAAACTTATAATTTTCTTTGGTGGGGGGGCAACCATTAGAACCTGCAATTATTACTGTGTCCTTTGCAGTACTCAAATGAAGTCCATAAGCATTCTGATAATTAAAAATTATCCACCTGCTGACAGGTCGAGTCCTTGAAGAAACCTCTGGACTGGGACCTACTTTTCCACTAAATACAGCCAACATCTGTGAGGACAACAGAAGTGAAAATGTCTCCGTGACTCCTCTGATCACTGAAAACCAACACATTGCTCGTTGTCTGGTACATTTTCTCAAAGTATCTCTTTATCTGCTGTCTTTAGCCTTTCATAGGACTTGTCCTGTTTGTACAGTTTCTGTAAATTTTGTTTCTCTATAAACTTGTTGCTTTGCAAGTAAAATCTTTCTTTTACACACAGAAAACCAATTTGTTTAATGTGATTTTACTTCAGGGAGGAGATATGACCACACTGAGGAGCCTCTTGCCTGAGCATTTACTGGCTGATATCCTGGCAGAACGATTTCAGGTGAGATGAAACATATTGCATAGTACATCAATCAAGCATAACATAATGACCACTGACTGGTAAAGTGAACAACACTGATTATGTTTTCATCACGGCACCTGTTAGTGGGTGGGATATATCAGGGAGCAAGTGAACATTTTGTCCTCAAAGTTGTTGTTAATATAGAATGAATTTGAGACAGAAGGGCCAAATTATGATAGATAGATGACTGGGTCAGAGCATCTCCAAAACTGCAGCTCCTGTGGGGTGTTTCCACTCTGCAGTGGTCAGCAGCTATCAGAAGTGGTCCCAGGAAAGAACAGTGATGAACCAGCAACAGAGTCATGATCAGCCAAAGCTGTGGGGGGACGAAGGCTTTCCCGTGTGGTCCAATCCAACAGGCGAGCTACTGTTGTTCACATTGCTGAAAAGGGTCATGGTGGTTCTAATAGAAAGGTGTCAGAATACACAGAGCATCGCAGTTTGTTGTGTATGGGGCTGCAGAGCCGCAGACCAGTCGGGGTGCCCGTGCTGACCTGGTCACCTGCTCAAAGCACCAGCAATGGGCACCTGAACATCCGCACTAAACCATGGAAAAATGGATGAAGGTGGGCTTATCTGATTGTCTTTTACATCACATGGCTGGCCGGGTGTGTGTGTCACTGACCTGGGGAACACCTAATGCTCCCTGCCACAAAGAAAAAATGGTTCAGGAATAGTTTGAGGAGCACAAAAATGAGTTTGAGGTGTTGACTTAGCCTCCAAATTCCCCAGATCTCAATCCAATCGAGCATCTGTGGGATGTGTTGGACAAACAAGTTCAGAGGCACCACCTCACAACTTACAGGACTTAAAAGATCTGTTGCTAACATCTTGGTGCAGATACCACAGCTTCAGGGGTCTAGTAGAGTCCATGTGGGGTCAGAACTGTTTTGGCAGCAAAATGGGGACAAAACAATAGTAGGCAGACGGTTATAATGTTATGCTTGATCGGTGTATATATAAACATTATGAGGACCTCACATACATACAGAGTAATGCAAACAGAGCCATTCTTAGCTAATGCTGTGCATTGAATAGACACAATGATGAATTCAAATTACTGCCTTACTGCGATCTGTTACTGAATTCTGATGGATATCATCTGTTGTCTAAAACTACTAAACGAGGCAGTTTTACTTTTACCTTCTCGTGTTTGCTGACTTTATTTTCTCATTGTCACTACCTTTGGTGTTATTGTTGTGATTACAGTTAAACGATTGTTACCGTGGAGTCGTGATTGACGGTCTGGAGTCAGCATACACTCAGTTTCCAGCAAGCACTCTGCAGATTGTTCTCAAGGCTCTAAATAATCGCAAACACATCTATGTGGTCAATTGATCCGACTCCTATACGGCGTTAAAGGCACAGGAAAGAGCACAATAAGAAGCTGAAGGTAAAACATGATTCTTATACCAAGTCACCAGAACTTAAAGTTATCATATTGTTAGTATTAATTCAGGTAAATGACACTTTATCTGAAACTGTGTCTTTCAGAGGCTCTGCAGAAGGAGGAAGCTGCCAAGGAGGAGCAATTGCTGCAGGATCTGGGTGAGGAGGAGTTTAATGCACTTCCACAGGAGGTGAAGGAGTGCATTAACCAGAAACAGAGAGAAGTATTCCAACAGCAGAAATTCAGGTACTCACAGCCTGCTTTAAACTGTCGTGATCAGGCATGCAAGACATACATTAAAGTTACAATGAACATAACAAAAAAAATAAAATAAATCACCTTAGGGAGCAGACAGTGAAGGAGCTGAAAGAAAATAGGCCACAGGAGGAAAATCAGAAGTTGAAAGATGTGGGAGTAAAGAAGGATATTAAAGAATTATCAAGGGAGAAGAGCTTGCTGGTGGTAAAGCAGGTCTGTATCTGTATCCAATCTCAATGCTAGCAAATACAGGTGAAATGAGAACATGGAGTTCATTTGTTTCCTTTACTCTGTAGACAACAAGGTCTTCTGGTAGGGACTCTAAAGAGCTGCTAGTGGACACAAGAGACCAAAATAATCTGAATGAAGGTACAGGCAACTGTGAAAAATCTCACTTTTGTGTAGTACTTGTAAAACTCTGGAAAATGTCAGAGTAAAAACTAAATAGTTGATAGACTTTGATGTAATCAGACTTCTAGTCGTCTTTGTTCCTACAGGGCATCAGAGCAAAGATGCTGATGACCAACAAAAGCAGACAGAAAGAAGCAAAGGAACCGTAGGCTCTCCTGCACCCACAGACAAACTGGAGAAAGAGAAGGTAGGTTTAAAGATTAGCAGCAACGTCATGACATTAAACCTGAACACATTATTTACAGCCAAAAGAAAAGATGAAAAGAAACACAATGAAATCAAAGGGGAGAGCGTCTTGTTCATCTCAGATCTTTTGCCTCCACATTCGACACAAAAAAAAGAAATGGCTGCTGGGTTTCAAAACACAGTTCGGTCAAAGCAGCACATTTTTTCCTGTGGTATAATTTTTAATATGGTCTCTACTTTCTGTAGTTAGTTTGAAATACCCTGCTGCTTGACAAGTCAATTTCCCTTAATGGGGTCAATAAAGTTGTGTGTCTGTCTGTCTGTCAAGCATCAAATTCACCTATAGCGTAGCAATGAATGCATGCTTTCTGTGTTAGTTTGTAGTAATCAAGTAAAGTTTAATCATCAAACATGTTGCATGTTGAGTAACCCACACATTTACACTGAGTCTCACTGAGTCTCGGAGAAGAAGAGTTATTAAAAAATATACAGTAAATGCTAACAGATGCAGTTCTAAAGTTCTTTGTTATTGTTTATCCATTGTCCCCAATCCTCACCCCACCCTCATCCAGTCCAGTGTGGAGATCCTGCATTCTCAGTTCATCCAATATGAGCAGGGCCAGGCCCTGGTGAAACACATCCTGCAGCACTGGGACCGAGCCCGCAGATTGCTGTTGGCCCCGCTGTCCACTGAAGATACCTTAGGGTCAGCCGAACCTAAAACGGAGAAGCATGTGTGTGAGCTGGTTTTGTTTATGTGTGTATAGATAGATAAATAGATATAGGAAAATTAGAAAGCTGTGCTATAATTCTGTATCCTTTGTATCCTCAACACTGTACTTAAAATTTGACAAAGAATTACAAAATATTACTTAAGCTTGAATCCATAAATTTTAACCATCTACACAGTCCTCTGCTGACAAGAAGAGCAGGAAAGTCAGCAAGATCGTATCACCACTGCCCAGCCAAACAGAAGGACCATCAGAAGCAGAGAAGGCAGGAGACAAGATGTGTTCACTGGACATCATCCCTCATATTGTGTTAAATGTAACAGAGAAAGACTACATGAGCACCATAGGCCTCACTTTGCCTTCACTAGATGAGGTATGGCATATTTCTGAATTTCTTATTAGTCTGTATTTTATTTTTCTGCTGAAAATTATTTCTCATGGGACTGTTCTTTCACAATTTTAAGATTAATTCCTACTTTAATTACTTCTCTTCTTTGGTCTCATTAGGTGTTGGATGATTTAGGGATAGGACCTAGTGGCCCACCAGTCCCTCCTCCTACCACCTTCTCTGTCCTTCCTTTTCCCAAACCCAGAGAGCAAGCTAAACTAGAACATAGCTGTTTCACCTTCCTGATTCCTTCAGAGTTGGATGAACAGTTCGAGGACAAGAAAGAGGCTGACCTACGAGCATCTCTTGTAAAGGTAACGGTCATTAATTTGAAGCACACTTAGTGAATCTGAGTGATCTGAAATGCAGGAAACTTGCAACTCATCTCCATTTTGGTCACACTGGTTTATATTGATGTTAAAAACTTGAACTTTATAGATTTTAAATTCTGTGCATTGTTTGTGTGTGTGTGCTGTTTGTTGAAAGGAAGAGGCAGCAGCAGGCTCTAAAATTCATAGCAAGGCCACCATTAAGGACAGTGCAGTGGCAAAGGACAAAGATAAAACAGGCCGAGAGAGCCAGAGGAGCAAAAAACAGACCTCCGCCAAGATAAAAGCACAGGGTCCAGACGGTTTTGACTCAGGTCTTCATCCCTCTTTCCCCACCGAGAACACAGACCAACATCAAGCAAACTTAGAGCAAAAACACCGCCAAATGTAAGACATCCTCTGTAAGCACACTTCATTATTTTTTTTGTGTTGTTGTGGGCGGTTGTCTAAATGTGTTCTTTTATGCTTGTAGTCTGACGACATTTCGCTGGGTTGTACCAGCTGGTGGTGAGGTGGGCCTCAAGATCTGGTTCTACTCAGAGTCCCCAGGGAATTTTGAACATACCTTCAACTTTGAGATATTGGGAACCCGGAGACTCAACCAGCTCATCTGCAGAGGAGTGTGCACCTATCCTTCCATCAGCAGCAATTACATGTCAGTCTGCATTGTTCAGTGAACTAATGTATCAATATATATCTGCAAATGGAAGGACAAGGAGGCTCTGCCTCACTTTGTAAAGCTCCAGATTTCTTGTTCATGAACGAGGGAAGACATGTTAGTAGTTTGTTTTATGTTTATTTTATTGTTTTATGGGATTTCCACAGGACTGTTTTTGCAAACAGTAAAAGAGTCATGGAAACTAAAGAAGGCCTTCAGAAGACCTATGTAATCAAACCTGGATACTTTGAGTTCGGACCTTTGCTCTGTGGCAAGACCAGAGACAGGTGAGAGGCAGGATTCATGGCTGTAAACGGTTTCATGTGATTGCGGGTTTATTTGTATTTATAGATTTGTCTTTTTAGATACAAGGAAAATAGGTACCCTGAGAACTCAGAGAAGCTGGTGATTCATAATGACTCAAGTCTGGAGGCTGAGGTCCAGTTCAGTTTCCAGCATGATACACAGGCCACCACATATCTACTGGACCCACCAGCCATGAACCTCAAACCTAACCAGAAACAGGTAGAATAGCACTGATGATATCTGATGATTTAATACAGCTGACTGTATTTACATTTAAATATTCTTCAACCCTGCTAGGAGCTGATGCTTTGGGCATACCCAACAAAAGTAGAACAAAAGAAGGACAGCTTAGTTTGCCAGATCAAGGACAATCCTGAGCTTGTGATCATTGACCTGTCGTGCTGGGGTGTTCGGCCAGAGTTAGCACTGGAAAGCAAGCATTTACATTTTGGCAGGATTTTGCTGCAAAGGTACAAACATATACAATAGTAATTCAAGGAAGACTGCAGATTATTGCTTCACAAATTATTTTGAAATAAATACATTGAATTTTAGTAAAAGTCAAATATGTCAGAGTGGATTATTTGGGATTGGTCATGTAAACCAAACTCTCTCTGCCTTTGCCCTTTTCTCTCCTTTTTTTATCCTCCTCCCCAGGAGGGACAGCCGCACTGTTGCAATGTATAATAAGACAGCTCTGCCCGTATCCTGGAGACTGCAGGGTGTAGAAGAGTTAGGTGATGAATTCACTGTGCCTAACGATCAGGGCATCATCCCAGCTAACTCTTCTTTCCCTTTGAGTTTGCACTTCAGGGCCCGAAGGCCACTCAATATTAAGAGGATCTTACGTCTGGAGGTAAAGTAAAACCAGAGCAGTACTCATGCTGTAGTTAATACATAAAATACTGAATGGATTTCATCGATGCACCATAGGAGTACACACACAGAAATACAATTTGCTTTTTGTTCTAGGTATCTGATATAGAGAAAATTCTAGGCATTGTGCACACTGAAAATATCCAGGTTACTGCTGAAGCCTATGATGTAGAGCTGGAAATCACTCCAGGTAAAATGAAAGTGAAAGTTAATTTGGGTCGTTCATGGATTTAAACACAGTAAATTACCTTTTGACATTGTAGAACCTGCATGTCCAACCTCAAAGTTTTAGTGGTGCAAATAAAGGAAGTGTTCACATCAAAGATGATGCTTGAATTAAAATTTTTTTTTAACAAGGTTGTAAAAAAAAAAAATTTTTGGTCTCAGAGGATTGGCATCTAATTCAGTTAAGAGACATGAAAACATCTCACTGCAAAGTGACAGTGATCACCACTGACTGACTGAGTGGACAGCACATGTAATAATGACAGATGATGTACTACATGCTCCTGTTTCTGTGGCAGATGGCTCCCTTGACTTTGGAACCATCAGAGTCTTTGAGGAGGTCAAACTGTCTCTCAAACTGAAAAACCAAGGAAAATATGAAGTAGCTTACAAGTGAGTTTGAACTACTAGTTTTTGCAGTAATATTTTACTCAGGCCAGCTTATGGAGAATCCGTCTTTCATTGGACTATTGTTTGATTTCATTCTTCTCTTGTTGCAAGGTTTACTCTTGAGCAGACAAACCCAATGCAACCAGACCTAAACTCCATATTCAAAGTGTCCCCTCAGCGTGGTTGTCTAATACCTCACAGGCCCACAATAGTGAACGTCTTCTTCAAACCTGATACAGAAGTGGTCATTAAAGATCAGCCTATCCTGCCTTGCCAGGTGTGATCCATAAAATGGTTTTGTTTTGGTCCAAAGTAAAAGCTTTCTTTGAATGACTGAAACAATTCAGAGTCGGCACTGACTGAAATAATCTTTTGCAGGTGATTGAACCCAGCATTGGGACAGGAGGAGAAAGTGTAGCCATCGTGGATATCAAGGTTTCAGCTCAGTCGGTTTTCTCCAGGTGAAGATTGATTCATATTGTCATCTTGATATATTATTAATTAATGTTACAGAAACATTATTGCACAAGCACAGTACAGAATTGATCAAATTGTGCTTTGTTCATATGAAGCAGCTGAGGTTTGTTTAATTTTATTTATTTTTGTGGTCTCTCTTCAGATACAAGATCATACCTGCATGTGACATGAACTTTGGTCCGCTGATCTATGGCAGCAAGAAAAGCCAGAGCTTCATAATCAAAAACGACGGGGTCTTTGAGACCTCTTTCACCATCTGCCGCATGACCACAGAGCCTGCGAGGAAAGGGTAGGAGAACGGAAGACACACAAACAACACACACAGTACATAGAAACAAAAACCTGCCCAAAATTTCCATTATCTGTTGATTTGTGCATCCGTCCTCTTCTTTGGAAGGTAATTTCTCAGGAGCACCTTTAGATTAAATCCTACAAGTAAATCAAGGACCCTCTGTAACTTACTTTTTTTTTCTGTCGTTCTTTCTTTCCTTTTTCAATTACACTGTTTGCCTAGTTGGCACCTTGAGTCTGACTGACTTAGATACATTTTTTTTAATTGACTTTTACTTATTTATTTTCATATGTGAACATTTTTTTGCTCCAGTCAAAGGTTTGTCTGTATCTTTACTTGCCTGAGCTGCACTCTGCTCTGTCATTCATACATCCAGGTGGAAATTAAAAATGGACCATCAACAAAATGGAAAAGTCTTACCTAATACAGAATGTTATTTTAAAGATATTTTTGGTTCACTATTAAATCTTTTAAATATCTCTGTGTAGTCTTCATATTACTTAAATCATACAGTGTTCATTTAATGTTAATAAACTGTGTTTTTTGTCCTTGTATTCTGTTCTCAGTGGTCCAGGTAAGGCACCAGGTAAAGTACCAGGAGAGAACCTTTCAGGGAGACCTAATGGTGCCAAAGTGTCACAAGAATCTTTCCAGAATTTTCTACAGGTAAGAGACTGCCGGGGAATTTGACAGCGCCTAATAAATGTGCTTGTACAGTAATTACACTGTTCATTGTTTTTCTCTAAATTAGATTTTCTCTTTATTTTGAGCTCAGTCAAACTAATGATAAAGTCATGAATAATTATAAAACAATCATGGTTTTCTTTTAATTGTTCAAACTCATTTGAGTTTTTTATTGACTTCTGTGTGTGTGTGTGTGTGTGTGTGTGTGTGTGTGTGTGTGTGCGCGCGCTCCAGAATCGCCTTAACCTGGGAATGTTCTTGCTGTCTCCCTGCACTGGGACCCTACAGCCAGGGTCTCAGCAGCTGGTGACAGTGGACTGTGTAGCTGAGCACCTGGGCAAGTGTAGCCAGGGTCTGCTCATTGACATCCCAGGTCGTAACCCCTCAGACCATCCTGATGGCATCCCCTACAAACTGCTGGCTGAAGTCTGCAAGCCAGGTGAGAGCGGTGTGATTCCTTTTTGATCTGTAAACCTGGATAGGCACAGTTCTACTCTTCTAGTATTACTGAAGGTTATATCTAGCTTTTTGCTGTTTTCTGTTTCCAGGTATAGTGTTAGACATGGCTTCCATCTTTGAGGAACACCATCTGTGCCACAGCAGCAGCCAGCTCTCCTCAGAGCAGTTTTGCAATGCTCAAAGCATGTTTGTGCTGAATGAAAATAAATTCATCTTCAACAAAATCCTAGTGGGTCAAACCAGCCGAGCTCGCTTCAAACTCACCAACAGCAGCAAGGTCCCTTGCGTAATCAGCTTGGCCCTCAAAAGTGCTGGGTCTAAGGTGCAGCATTTAACATCACATGTACAAGTGTATACAAGACTGTCTCTGAATGTCATACTGTAGGGAAAAGTTGAACCAAAATGTCTAAAATATTTTTTACAGTCATCTAGACACACTGAGGTCTTTGATTTGCCTGCTACAACAATGAGCATTCCCAGCCAGTCGCATGGATTTGCTGTCATCACCTTCACACCTCAGACAATACAGCTGTACAGTGCGGTGTTTGAGGCCAAAGTGGAGGGAAATGGGAGGTAAATAACCAAATAACTGCGACTACCACTATGGTGTTGTCTTTAGTGTTTCTATGTCTATTTATCTCTGTTACTAGTGTTAGAGGAAGAGAATATTAGCACCTGTTTTTTGGGGTTTTTTTTGCTGCGGACTTCTATCACCCTGCTTTCCTCCCTCTGCTGGATTCAGAATGACACCCACAACTAAGAACAACGTGCTGGAGTTTGACCTTTTGGGACAAGGTACTCTGCCCAGTGTTTGTGTGGTACGACCAGCTCTGAGGAACAGTGAAGGGCGCCCAGTGCTGGACTTCAGGCGGGTACTGGTAGGGCGTAGATGTGCCCTGCCCCTGGTGCTGCTAAATAATGGAAATGTTCCAGCTGAGGTGAGAGAGAAATGACAAAAACTTCCAAACTTCCAAATTTTGTCTGTTTCCCTTCACTTACTTAAAATTCAATAAAACTAAAATACAAATAAATGTATTATTATAAATAATATTTACAATGCATGAATGAACATCACAAACAGTCTAGGTTTTTTTGTGAATGAATGTGCTTTCTGAAATTGTGTGCAGGTGCAGATTGAGATGCAGGATAAACATGGTGTATTCACCCTCAGAGCTGCTTCTGACAACAGCAACATCTCCATTGACTCTGCACAGCTTGCTTCAGGTAAAAGATTTTCAAGGTCCCCAAGCAGCAACCTGACCTTAATGCAATAACTTGCCCATCAATTTATTTCCTTGTAAATGTAGCTGTGGGTCCTAACTAATATAATTTAATTTTGTTCTGCCTTTGAGGCCACGTTTGATCTTGTTTTGGTTCAACAAATGCACTGAAAACTAGTTGTTGGGGTTCTGTGACCCTGAAAATGATAAGTGGAAGAAGATGGATGGATGGATCGATGGATGGTCTCATCTCCCAGTGTCCACTTGTAGAATCTAACTTGCAGAATTTAAACCACTCCTGTTTTCCACTAAGTAATTTTAACTTCATTTGTTCATTTTTTTTTCATTTTCCGTCTTCTGCAGAGCATGAGTTTGTGCACAGAGTCAGCCTGAGGCTGAATGGTAATGAACCAGTGGAGACTGAGGTCAGCTTCTGCTCTGAGGAACCCTCAGAGACGGCAAAACTGTCACTACAAGTGAAATACAACCAACAGAACAATACTGCAATACAAGTGACAGGAGAGACTTATCAAGGAATGGTCTCTCTAGATCACATCAGCAGGTCATTGCTGGAAATCGATCAGGAAGATGATGAAGAAGGTATGACAAGAGAGTCTTAGAAACGCTGCTGATGTAGTGATTTAGTAAAATAGAAGTTTGAGTTCCTTCCTAATGGCCTTAATTCTTTATTATTCTTTCTTATAGGTAATTATGAGGTGCTGAATTATGGTGACTGCCTTGTAAACTTTCCATACAAAGAAAGTTTTATTATGACCAACCACAGCAGCAGTGGCCCCCTAAAGGACCTTATGCCAGCTTTTCACCACAGGTAAAGCATCAAAAAACTTGAGCATGTCCAAACTTTTAAATGGAGGAGCCACATGAGGGCATGCTGCTTAATATATATTTTCATATGAATGATAAACTGTGTATTATCAAAAGTTGCTATGTTTATTTTTTCAAACAAAATAATAGCAAACATCTAGAAATGGTCACGTATGAGGTATATGCTCATAACTCCCAATACCATACAGCCATAGACAGTTCACAGTGACTGTTACTGTTTCTGAGCACAGCCAGTCTCTCCTCTAAGACTTCATTAACTGTAGTAATTTTACATCATCTCTTATTTGTTTTACTGTTTGCTCAGGATAGATGATTGTTCTTTTTTCTTTTTCTAATTCTGTTTTTACAGGTGGGACACCTTCGTGTTGGTAATTCTAAGGAAGTCATTGTCACATTTAGCTCCAGTGAGCCACTGACTCTGACTAGGCTGCCAATGAGATGGAAGGTTTGTATGGTGAAGTTCCAACAACCTATAGAGGAGGTAGCTGACTGGGACGACCGACACAAGATGATACAGTAGCTCGATTCTTCAAAGAACGATTCAGAAACAGCCAAACAAGCTGTAAAGTACAAGGTACATGTGGTGCCTAGCTTATTGTGTTGGAGACACTAGTAGACAAATGGTGAATTGTGAATAGAGTTAATGAATCACATTCATTTATCCAGGTGATAAGAACAGATCCTGATCATGAGCATGCTGCTCTGTGGTTGAAGG
>VUQJ01039550.1:0-13237 GCA_015108635.1 Andinoacara biseriatus | reverse complement strand
ACATGAACTTATAGTTTGGTCTCCTATGAGTTATCATATCATATATGTTTTCGTGGTTCTTTTATTCTGATGGGGGTGTTTGTGAAACTTTTAGAAAGGAGCTGTCGAAGGAACTGCAGTCCTGTTCACATCCCCCACAGAAACACACACACACACACACACACACACACACACACAGAAATTCCTAAAACAAAGGACACCTCCTCACACCTCACACACATATGTAAATGAAAGGGCAGACAACTAGGTTGTGTGAGCTCACATAGGGTATACTGGAAAAGTACTGCTGACTGTAACTGGGCGGAAATACCAGTCATGTGACTTTCATTGTATGCATGTGTGTGAATAAAAGCTGCGGGAGGCAGCGGCTCGGTGAAGATCCCCTCCGGTGTGTTCTGCGGGACACAGAGGACGGCTTCCCTTGCAAGTAAAATAAGAGTTGTGTGTTTGTTCCTTGTCTTTATAAAATGATCTGAACCTATCATTTTAAACTATGTATTCCTGCTCCTTTGAGACACACTATTTACCTTTTCAATTGTTTTATTTCTGAATGCCTCTCCCTGTTTTCTTATTTTTGTTTTTCCTCATACATGTATTTTTTTAACTGCAGCATTTACAACACAGACAGATATGTGACAACACAACACGCCACGGGTGAAACCAGACAGCTGCGAGAGCGGTGCTGACCCCGGCCCGTCCGAGGCAGAGGGACGGACAGACA
Source organism: Andinoacara biseriatus (assembly GCA_015108635.1). Lineage (NCBI taxonomy): Eukaryota > Metazoa > Chordata > Actinopteri > Cichliformes > Cichlidae > Andinoacara > Andinoacara biseriatus. The sequence continues at coordinate 12,516 of VUQJ01039550.1, read as the reverse complement.
GACAGACAGAAAGAGAGAGAGCGGCAGAGTGTATCTGCGTACCGATGGCGAGTTGGGGCAGAGTGCAGCCCAGCCGCTCCGCGATTGCCTGCAGCTCTTTCAACTTCGCCTGCTGACGCCGGCCCTCCTCGCTTAAGATCTTGTCCTTCAACCACTGGTAGCCCTGTCGAAAACACAGCACACCTGCTCAAAAACACAGCCCTGCTCACACCGCTGCACTGCAGCTCCTGTGTCACCAGGGCCTGTTTTTAAACACGTGACTCTGTCACCTGCTGTCTACACCTCAGCCATGTAAACACACCTCAGCCTACCTTTAAAAAAAACATTCAGTTCTTTTTAGCAAATTTATAAACATTACAAAAATTAATCATATAAAAAGACTAGCACTAAAATTAAAGTTCCAAGTTTTGCCCAGCTGAGTCGTACAGTAGCCCTGCTATCTAGCTGGTAGATCTATTAATATAAAAGATGCAATTATTATCACAAGGACCCAAAACACCACAAACATCCACAGGCAACACTGAGCCAAACAGGAAGCAGCACATTCCACATAGGTCACCAAAGGTACTGCACAACACCAAGATGGAGAGCTTGTTTCATGAACCAGTAGAGCTCAAACCAACAATCACTGACACACAATCCACAGAAACACAACATGCCACTCCACCACAGAGGGACAGAACATGGCACTAAGTCAGGTGTTAGCTTATGTGCTGAGCTGTCTTGGATCTCCTTTTTTTAAATGATAAAATGTATTTTGACATGACATAATGGAAAGTGAGGGCTGCCGAGTTTCTCTGTCACTTTAAGCAGAAATATTCCACTGAATGTTTACTGGATTTAATCCATAAAGCTGCTTCTCCTCTTTGACAATGCTCAGTTAAAATGGACATTTTGTTTCCTTATTCTTACTGGAAAATGAATAAATATAATATAAAAAACAAAAAACTCATGAACTACCTGAAACATTGCACTGAATCCTGATTCATCTACAAATTTAATTATAAAGTTTCAGTTGTGCTGAATGTGTTAGCATCTGTAGTGTCAAATAAAAATTCATGACTTAATACGGACATAAGCTGCACTATTGTTGCGCGCGTATGTGTTTTGTGCTCATTTGCATGGACTAAAATGCATTAAGCTGACACCAGCAGACAAACAGTGTGTAACAGCACTGCTTGTGAAGTGGTGCGCAGTGCATGGCATTGGCATGGCACTGAAAACACACGGGTTTACAGTATGCGGTGAGTTACAGAACCTGAAAGACACAAACACACACAATAAACAACCAGCAGTGAAACACAACACAGTGACAGTGGCACAGATGATCAGAGTGGGTTAAAGAAGGAAAACAGTGAGCAAGGCTCGTCTACCTTCAGGGAAGCCCGAGAGTAGGGAGGGACCCTGCCGTCATATTTGCCTGAGATGATCCCACAAGCCAGTGGAGACCACGTCATGGCCCCCACACCTAAGAGGAGAAAATCACCATTGAACAGTTTTTAATCAGTTATCAATGGATTTTAATACAGGCTGACTTGGTGATGGCTAATTCTCGAACCCTCTTTATTAGCTGCAGACTGTTGAGTTTAAGTTCCCTCACAATATAAACAAGACTTCAACCAGCTACAGTCTGAAATACAGAGCCAATACTCTAACAACTGAGACACGAGTACTCTTGTTTGGAGATCCCACACCTGGCTTAAATTTAATCTTGTGTGTCCACATGTCAAAAATCCATCTAGGTCTGTGGGTTTGTGTAAAAACTAAATTCTGTAATGCTTGTATGGATCAATTTTCCACCTGGAGGCGCGAACGCATCACTACTTACCAATCTTATGGAACAGCTCAGGTAGCTGCACCTCCACCTTCTCTCTCTGGAACATGTGGTACTCAGCCTGCTCACAGATGGGCGGAATCTGGTTGAACTGTCTTGCCACTGAGTACGCTTCCTAAAGGAAAGCACGCACACAGTTATATAACACAGCAGAGTAGTATGTAAACATTGTGCATTGAGAACAGCACTAAAGATGAAGAACAGAAATAGCAGATGAGGTGAGGTTAGAAATAAGTTCAACCTTTGTGATCGAAGAAATGTATTTTCAACTGAGTCTCACCATTATTTCCATCGGGCTCCAGCGGGATGTTCCCCAGTACATGGCCATGCCTTGGTTTATCACATGGGTCATTGCGCGAACCGTTTCTATAGGTTACACAACAAATAAAAAAGCTAAAGTGGTCCTTGTATGCGTTCCCATGTTTTCTGTCATACACACACACAATCAGAATAGGGGAGATCAAAGGGACCAGGGTCTTAAAGGGAGAGGTGCTAAAATGTCCCGTTTCAAAAAAGTGGACGAAATAAAGGGCCACATCAAGGTAGCATAAGATAAATAAGGTTTGTTTTAAAGTGTGAATCATGTAAAACCTATGTACTCGAGTCCAAAAATAAAAACATCTGTTCCCTTTATAAAAAAAAACAAACAAACAAAAAAACCCAAAACAAAACATGAATACTGATGTGACCCTATTTTTCTGCAGCACACAATATAGCAAACAATGTCCTGGTACTCTAATTTATGTGCGTCTGCTTATTCTTCTTCTAAAAGAAGCACTCGTTATCATTTGCAATCCAAATGGCCTTGGCCATTCAGGACAGAAGTGGAAAAGCTGATTATGTTAATCAGAATGGAGCATGATTCATTCTGATCAGGATGACATCTATTCATTCCAAGGCACTTGAATGACATTAATGTTAAAAAAAAAAATCCCAAGAATCTGTCAATTTCGATCTGCAATGGGCTGCAGAAAGGGAATTCAGCGACAGCCGTGTTTGCACCAGTTCAGATCTTGATTTGTGCACAAACCCTCTTCAGTGGTTTGATGAAGTGGACTACAGCTTATGTATTTCACGCACAGACAAAAAAATGTGATGACTGGATGTTGCAGAGAGATTAATCTCATGTTAATGTCTCAACGCATCACTGTATTTGATTTGAAAACATCAGGTAGGGGTTTTTTTTAATATAGCACGCATGTTTACGTGTATGATAACAAATTTACTATACTGTCATAATTATCATAAAGAATGCTAATTATAATATCAAAATATGCAAGCAGAGGCATTATAAGAGAAAGCCATGGCAGTCAAAGAATTTTGATCACAAATCCAAATGCTTGATTGGTGTATGAGCCAATCAGATAATTGCATTGGCACTGTGGAGATTTACAACATTTTAACCTAATATGCATGTCTGTGGACTGTGGGAGGAAGCCAGAGTGCCAGGAGAGAACCCACACAGGCACAGCCTGGGTTTGAACCAGGCACGCTCTTGAGTGTGAACTACTCTCTCATCATGCCAACACCGATAGTGGCACAGAGCCATTAAAGAAGCCATAATGTGTAATTTTTTTTTGTGTGCATAGTAGAAGTTTAAGGTGAAGAAGGAAAAACCCTTTAACCCTCATTCTGGGCAAAGTCAGGAAAACTTGAAAGCAGTTTGATTTAAGCAGTTTTAATTGCACCACTGAGCATTGAAATTAAAGTTATGGCTCTCCTCTCACCATAGACAATATAAAAGACGAAGCTTCCAGGTCTAAAGGTGGAGCCAACGCTGAAGTACCTTAAACTGAATTGTTTCTAATGGCCATCAGGGGTCGATAGCTGTGGTTACAAAAAAGACTTCGGGCCCTGTAGAAGTCTCTGGGAAAACAGTTCTCTGACTTGACCTCTGTCAACACTTTTCTGATGAGTTTATGGGGTCAATCCAGGATTATCCAGGGTATGCTTGTACACTAACAACTTCTGATTGACAAGTTATTAGCCAATCGGAAAGCGTTTTCACAGTCAGACCCACCCCTCTCCTGTCACAACCAATTTTACAACATCAAGACAGCAACAGCAAAAATTCTCATCTCAAGGATTCAGAGACTTAAGAAACCAGTGGGTGACATCACGGCAGCTATACTGAGTTGCTAAAAGACTAACAGTGTGCAACTATTGCTTGCTAGAAGAATAAATAATACTTGATGAATAATAAATAAGCAACAAAAAGTGAGCTATGAAAAATTTATTCATATTTATACTGATTAAAAAAAGTAATTAAGACTTAAAAGTGTCAGTACTCTACATCGGAATACGCAGAGATAAAACCAGGGGACCTGCAGTAGGAAGCTGGAAGCTACTATTTGAGAGGGGAAAGGGGTACTTATATATTGACTGATGTTACACAGGCAGATGAGTGGTAAACTATCTATTATTGTTTATCAATGGTATTTGTACCATGTATTGATATAGTAGATAATGCCACTGGTACACTAGAGGTTTCTGTCTCTCCTATTGGAGAGGGTTTTTATTTATTTATTTTTTTGGTTAAAGTGACTGGTTTGGCTTGGTCATGTTTCAGTGGCGGTTCTGATGAAAGATGCTTATCCTGAATGATGTGCACAGCCAGGCAGCATGAAGATAATCATCTGTTGCGTTTCATGTGTACTGTGTGTGTGACGTGTACGAGGAATTCAATCTTACAGCTCTAACTCACCATGTGTGCGCTGCTGAACAATATCTTATATTACCTGACTGTAATTTCCGTAACTGATAATTTGTTTTGCTCGACTGCAGAGCAAAATATCAAATATGTTAGATAGCAATCAAGACATCCCAGACAGGAGAAGGAGCACAGGAGTATAATAAAACAGGACTATCATGCATCAATAATCCATCTCACTGATGCACTGTTTCTAACAAAAAGTCTAACAGACCAACCCTCCCATCTTGGGAGTGTGTGCTTGTCTTACGGGGTTTACTCTGTTTACTCTGACAGAGCAGCAGTTCACTTCCTCTTCACCCTGTTTACCCCTTTAGCTACAGCCAGAATAAAATATACCAGATGGCTAAACCACTGTAGATTTAAAGATGCGCAGTCAAAGCTGCCCATTTGAACTGAGTGCAATCTCTAAAGAGCAGATGGGCAGAAAAATTGCCTCGACATTTACATCAAACAACACCAGCTACTTCTCCTTAACAAGATACTAAAGTATTCTGTAAAAGCCATACTGGGTGAAGTATCAAACTTAAGGCTGAAAGATGGACTCTGACTAGACCATAACCCAAAGAGGAACTCTGACATAGGAGCAGATGGATATTGTATGACCAGCTGAGCCCACACACAGTTAGCACTCTGCCATTTAAAGGTCTTCAGCGTCGGTATCCATCCTCATTCTGACTGCGGAGGTGGAAGCACCAGGACAACATGTAGCATTTAAAAATAGATGTTTCAGTTACAAGAGGTTTGTATATCCGAATCTTCACGTTGCAGTAGTCATAGAGACAGAAAGGAGGCATTTTCTTTAAGCACAGTATGACAAAAAGTGATGAAAAGGTGATAAATAAAAAAAGGGAGAGACAACAGCATTGTTACCTTCCATTGGTGTATTAGGGTCCGGTCGATTAGCGAAAACCACATCTACGTAGTCTAATTGCAGTCTTTCTAGAGAGGCTTTTAAACCTGGAAAATAGGAAACAGTTATGCAGCAACAGTCCTGCGACTGCACAAAGTCTATAGAAAATCACTGCAGAGGATTATCAAACTGCGTACTTTAAATAGGTTACTGACTGCACCCAAAACTTTTTCCAATAACTCCAGGGAGGCGTCAGTTATTAAAATTCAACTTTGATTCCCTTGACCCAAAGCAATTAATTAGGAAGCATTTTGTTGCTTAAGTGTCAGCATTTAATCCAATAATACACAGCACTGCTAGTTACCTTCTATAATGTGTTTTCGGGATAAACCTCTTTCAGTCTCCGCTCTATATAAAAACAAAGACAAAGAAATGAGACAGTGCACTTCAAATATATATATATATATTTTTTAAATGTGACCGGGCCAGCTCCTGGACGGTAACATAATTTAATTTTATCCATTATGAAATATGAGATGTTTCCAGCTTTACTGAAACTAACTGACAACAGATCAGTCTGGATGACGTATGATCCCATTACCAGGAGTATCAGCATTGAACAAGTCCAAAATATGGCTTTTCATTTGGGCAAAAAGCTGAATTAAAAACAAAACTTACTTTCCACCCCAGAAGATCTTTGTTGTTATCACCAAACTTGAACGCCTGGAGAAGGAAAAAAAATATGAATAAGAAAGCACACATCTGTTACGACATCTGCCAAACGAACATGGTGAATTAGAGCAAAAATGCACTGGAATTGGTTATGCACATGTAGAAGCTGTAACGATATAAAAAAGCTTGGGTCACATCTTTAGATCATTCATGCATTTCTACCTTATTCTATCATCATCACTCTCACACACATCCTACAAGAAGTATGACTGTGCCAGAACTCAAACAATGCCAGTGAATGAGTGCTCTGAGCACATAACCCAATCTGACATAACCTGAGCCATACAAATACCCATCCAGGACCGACAAAGTAGAAGACGAGGCACTAGAAGTTCATCCATTATTCATAATCTTTGAGGAGGGACACAGGAGTGTGGGCATGGCATGGCTGCCCACATTAATCTTTCATCTCCCCAACTTACTGTTCCGGTTCACAACACACAAGCCTCCCAATATGTGCAGGGGAATGAGATGATACAAGATTAGGCTGGCTGGCCAGGAAGAAAAAATACCACATGCAATTAAAGTGTGCTTCATATCATACCTCCATCCTTTCTTCTTTATGATGTTTCCAAGCACCACCTCTGCCCTGCAAAAACAGACGGAAAGGGGGCATGATTATATATTAAAAAGAAAAGCTCTTAAAATGATATGAGCATTTACACCTGACTGTCTCAGGATTAAATTGTTAAATAAAGAAAGCAATCACATTTGGAGCGTATACTGTAAAAAGGAAGTTTTCATAGGAGAAAGCACCTGTTTAGGACTGGTGGGTGTGAACTAGCTGCCAGGTCAGAGCCCGATCCCAGCTGTGCTTTCGAGCCACTGCTATGTCACTCATTAGCAGCCACAGGGGTGCTAATGAGTGACATTACATTCAACATGGGGCTCATTAGGGCTGGGCAGAAACCTGTCAGCGGGGTGTCTCTCCAGCTCCCTCACTCTGACAAATAACAAGACACCGCCTTGTGACACAGTTTCACATAAAATCCAACTGGATGTAGAAGTAGAAAAAAAAGCACCGTGCCAACTACAATTTGTTTAGCTGTGCTGATGAGTGCAGCTCGCAGCTCTAATTGACGCAGCTTTCAAATATTATGGCAAATTTGTGCACAAGTGCATGGACCACAATTTACCCACAGCACATTCCAGCTCCTGTTTCAGTAATGTGCAAAAGTTTCAGATTTGTATTCATCATGCACTAGATTAATCATCCACACATGGCGCACAAAAAAACGAGCCTGCAAATGGTAAATTCTTGATCTAAACATTTCAACATGAGATGACATGGTAGAAAATGCAAAGTTAGCCTAAATTTCCAGATGAGGAAAGCTGATTCATGTCCTGTTCATGTATACCATTTTTGTATGTCGATACTAGTCCTTAGAGTTGCTTCTAAATGAATGTATGCAATGTAAAGTTAATCAAAATCACAAATAACAAGGATGTATGAAACACTTTACTTTAATATATAGGGGCCATTGTGATAAAACAATTTATTTCTCTTTTCTCTGCGTATTTATTTAAATATTAAATCCTGCATAACACCCCTTATGTTTGATACTTATTAAAAGATAAATTAAATGTTCACCCTCCCCACTTGTGTGTTTGTGCCTCTGTACATTCTGCTGATCCAAACAGCAGCTGCCCTAGTACAGTAGACACTGCACCATTACTCCGAGTGGTTTCAGCCCCTGCCAGCTGGACTCACATCTTTTTAATAGAACGAGTAATGAACACTCCCCTGAGAGCAATGATGTGGATGTGTGTGGATATGTGTGTGCTTCTCTGGCAAACACCCACACGGAGCTCTGAGAGTTGCCCCTTTGAAATGTGAGTAATCTGAGTGACCAAACATAAGGTTCACTGAGCCTCGAGCAGGTTGACTTTCTTCATCCACCCATTAATTAAAGCTTTGCTTTATTTCAATGCTGAGTTGCTTTCTGACTTAGGGCAGAAGCAATCATGTCATACTGCACTACCCATGGTTTCTTTATATTTTATTACTTTCATATTTCTCTGTCCTTATCCCACCGGTTTGTCACTGGTTTCCCATATCATACATTTAGTATTCATCTCCAGGAAAATGTCTGTGAGCCTGACAGAAAACAAAGAAAGCAATTCTGCTGAAACGCTTTCATGCCATGTGTGTCTGCTGATAACAGCAGCTACATGGGATAAGCACAACATATTTATTTGTGCAATTAGACATTTATTTATATTTCTCAGAAACAGTAGCCTGTTTATTTGCATGGATACGCTTGTTAAGCATCACAATAAATATTTGAACGTTATGTGTTCAATGTTTCGTTTCATGACCATTGTTGTTTAGGGCTAAACCACAACAAACAGCTTACAAATCTCATTTATTTATCTGTCCACGCTCACAATACAGAATCAACATCACAGCAGCTGACTGCAGCCACCAATTCCACCACTTCACGTCCTCTAAGTCCAACTGATAAAAGAATCCTAAGCCACAACCGAGGACTTCACATGAAAGCTTTTTCCATTATGACGCGCAAACTGTGTGATTTGTTCGACTCCAGCTTGTGTGTTTGTGTGTAATATAAGCTCCTTGGTGCTGCTTTGCAGGGGAAGCTGTCAGGATTAACACCTGTGCAACACATTTGGAACGGTGTGACGTGCTGTCACAAACACTTGCGCGTGCCAGACTTGTCCTTTCTCTGCAAGTGTAGTTCTGGTTTATGGCAGCACGGTGAGCAAAGACAGAGTTGGTTTTACTTCTGTGTCAAAGATCAACCTTGTACTTGTTTTTCTAGCACTAAAATGAATCAACAAGACTGCTGAAAACTCCCCAAAATGATAAAACCATGGTGTGGTGACGTGCATCAGACCACAGCTGCTGAGGCATTGGATGTGAAATGAGAACAACCACTGAGACCTACAGCTCGTTTCTCCTCTTTTGTTGGCTTTTGTTTTCCCTTTTTGAGACACAGGGACTCGGATGCATCTCCCCAAACATAATGGAAAAAATAGAATATTCTCAGGAGGACTTAAAAAAGAGACTTACTGCTGTTAATAAGAGATACTCTTTGCAAATGATAATCCCTTAGATTATTTCACAGCACCCAAGTTACTACAAAGCCAGACTAATCCATACTGGAATTTAAACATCCACTAGACCCAGATAAGGCAACACGCCTTCTAAGGTTAAAGTATCATCTCTGTCTGATCTCTAAATTTATGCCATGAATATTTGAACCCTGGCACTGTGATCATTATGTAAAGGAGACAGGCGTTAATTTCTTCTCCTTCATTTAATAATGGGCAAAAAAATGAGGAGTTGATTCATCGAGATAAACATACCATGGCGCTTATTCAGAGGCTGAATGATATTAAACCATTGTTCGAGAAGAGGGTAAAATGAGACGATGTAATTATTAGCATCAGTTAAGCCTCAATAAAACTAAAACAATGTGGAAAATATGATGGAACGTTCATGTATTTCCATTGTCGTGGATTAATTTGTTAAGTTAGTCTTTATAAAATGCATTTTACCACACATTGCTTGAAACAAAACGGCTCCAGCATGTCCGCTTATGTAGAAAATATAAATAAAACAAGATGAATGGGAAGACACTGAGGAATGTTGGTTCTTGTAAAGACGCACTGCTGTAAGTAACTTTCCACTGCTTTGAGTGCTCAAAAGAAATTTCATCCACCCTGGGACTGAGACTTGCAGAGGTCCTCCAAGCGTCTGCATATGGAGCACTTTGTTGTTTAATGTAATTGTAATATCTTTTCTGTTGTGGTTGTATTCATCTGACAGTCGCCACAGACACAAAGAGAATTTCTGAAATAAACTATTATTTTACTGAAATTACATAAGAACTAGGAGGGCACTCAGAGAACAGATCCTCAGGCCAATGTCCTAATTCTAAATTTTAAAGATAGTGAATCAGATCCTCGCCAAAAATTAAAGACTTTTTTTGTTCATGCTTCATCTCTCCATCATATTTCATGAACTTCTGCTTTGCAGTTTTTTGGGGGTCTTCTTGCTGACAAAAGAGGCCAACTGCTCTCAGGGATTATGCGATTGCATACTGGTGCATATTGGTGATATCGTACCACGAGTAAAGACAGCACACTGGCACCTTGACTCTGTGCATTACATCCTTTCTAATCCCTGGAATTGTAATCCCGTTCGACTCTGCACCACTGTAGCTCAAACGTCTATTCTACAGTCTGCTAGTACATAACCTCTACTTGCCTTCATAATCAATCACACATCAGCAGCTTGGTAATGTTTGCTGCTACTGTTCAGTCCTAAGTGACTTGCCACACAGGATATACTCACTTGCCAGCAGCGTAGACCTCCGCTGTGTCAAACAGATTGATGCCATTTTCATAGGCCAGAGTCATCAGCTGTTCTGCCATCTGTTGAGAGAGCAGGGGGGAAGGAACAGCAAGGGAAAAGGATGGGGGTGAGACCACTGATGTGAGGCGTTAGTAAATTGTAATTATTAAACTGACTTCATAAGTCTACAGACTAGCTGTAGACCCTTTCATAAAAGTAAAAATAGGCTTCTTGAGCAACCTAGGATATTTCAGATCATATGGAGGGTTTCCATTCCAAAGCTTTGACAGATGGAAGCTGACAACATGCATCTGCTCTCACCTCATCCGTTATCTGTCCTCCGAACGTCACCCATGTTCCTACAGGGAATGACAGAGAGGTGGGGTCAGAGAATTAGTACACAAACATGCATGCACAGGTTATATTGCCCACACATGAAACCAGATCTGTCTAAAAAAAGAAATATCTGGATAATAGAATTTGAGCAATTTTTGGACTTTCTGCAGACAAACTTATTTTTTCACACTCTGTGTGCAGAGAACACGTTTTAACCCCCCCCCGGTCTGTCACAAAGAGTCTTTGCCTTGGAGAAAACAGTTTGTCTCGTGATCTTACCTAATCCAAGACAGGATACCCGCAAGCCCGACTTCCCGAGGTTTCTGTCAAAACAGAGGAAAATACATTAAAATTAATGTAGCAATGAGGTGGCAGTGATACATGATATTTTGTCCTCAGGCGGTGGCTGTGACCAGCACAGCCTTTCAGGAGCAATTGCTTGAAAAATAAATAAATAACCCTATCAAGCTCAGTAGAGTTCTCTCATCCTTAGGTTGCTATTGCAGTGGAGGCTTGGATTGATAGAAGCTGGGAAGAACAGGGCTTTGTATGGATCTGGTGCCAGCTTGCACATACTGCAGTACTGACACATGTTGAGTGGATGGCTACTGAAGGACAGCGACACATGAGCTGACAATGAGAAGGTGTGTGTGTGTTCACAAAAATGTCAGGGAAAATCAGAGACAGGAAGCGAGTATTAAACAGGCCCACCATGACATCCACTGAAATTTCTCACAGCACACTAGGATCCCTCAGCCGCCATCTGACTAAAATCCCCTGCAGCAATGCAGAAGCTTGACTACTCACAACAACTTGCTCTTAAAGCTGGCATCTCTGAGCCTATCACAGACCAGACAGACCCCTCTGCTGACAATCACAGCTTTGGTTACATCTTTGGTTTGTGCGTGCTTTTAACGTTTTCTAAGTTGCCTATGGTTCCTCAGTATCATAACAGATTCGTTATGAGGACTGTGTTATAATTGTTTCACAAGGAAATCAAACTGTCTCTTCAGGTCTGCAAAAGCGTGCAGACTACAATAGTTTTATTACTTTATTACTGTGCTGTTTCTGGTCAACCTCCTTCACGAGATAATCTGGCAGTGTAAAAAAGATAAAAGAAATGTGGCAGAGATGATGTAACATGTGCAGGAGTCAACGTGAGCATGTGGGAGGCTATCTAATATATTTTTATAAGACTGGCTGTATAGAAGAGCTGAAATGATAAGGGGTAGAGAGGGAGACAAAGGTGTGTGTGTGTGTGTGTATAGATGTGTGTATTATATGACTGCTTGTAACAAGTGGGACTGTGTATGTATGTGAGTAGGTGTTTTGTGAAGCCATGATAAGATTGTTGAATTGCTGCAATAACTAACAAAACACTTTCTTCAATGTGGTCTGAACACCAAGTCCAAAAACAGAGACTAAAGCTGTTAAAACCTCGGCATTATTATATCCCCTCAGGTTACAGCACATCTGTGTAGCAAACAAAACAGACAAGCTCTTGTGTTTTAGGTAGAATTAATTTATACTATTTATTTTAGAGTTAGTCCAACTACATGCTCATTACCGTTCAACACTATTAGCTCATTCTCAGGTCACTAAACCAGTACAGATGCTCCATTCATTGTTATTCTTTGGTTTCTTTTTTTTTTCTTTTCTTTGGGGTCCTCAGACAAAACAAAAAAATCTTGGGCTGGAATTCTGCATCATTGGCCCCCAGATTTTTTTTT
>VUQJ01039542.1:49687-64836 GCA_015108635.1 Andinoacara biseriatus | reverse complement strand
TCGCGTACAGTGCATCAGCTTATCCATCAAGATGCACTGAAATCACAAACGCCATCACAGCCTGTCTGCCCAAAGATAAGTGTCCAATAAACATGAGTAATGAAGGCTTCAGGTTAATAGCACACTGGACAAAAGACACAAGACAAAAGACCCTTGCACAATAATTTTTCCAAGATTTAGATTTAGCTTCTTTTAGATATATCTGAGTCAAGCACCAAGACCCTATATCTCTGCAAAGATGTTTTAATTAACAATCAACGCTTTAGTGGAAAAAACATTTGCACCACTAAAAATCAATGAATGATTGTGACCTCAATTGTGACAATCATTTTGTCCATAATTGTGCAGCCCTAACAATAACAATTGTTGTGGTCTGTATGGCAATGACCTGTATCCACACTTCTAGGTCAGGTTCCTGCAGACGGGCACAGAATCGAATATCTCTGAGGCTGATTAAACCGTCACACCTCGACAGAACATTGCATCTCCAGACAGGATGAGGACAAAAACAGCCACAAAGCTTCAATACAGCTTGATGTGCTGCAGTTGAAACCTTTCTACCGAGCACCAAGAGGTTTCGTGGTGGAAAAAAATGCTGAATGTTTCGAGCACTTGGCACCAGCATCTGGTCAGTGGGAAAAAGGCCTGATAAGCACATGGTTTAGCAAGTTTGGCGTGGAAGAACTCGACTGGCCTGCACAGAGTCCTGACCTCAACATTGCAGATCACCTTTAGGATGGATTAGAGCGGAGACTGTGAGCAAGGCCTTCTCTCCAACATCAGTGTCTGAACTCACAAATGTGTGTCTGGAAGAATGGTCAAAAATTCCCAAAAACACTCCTAAACCTGTGGAAAACCCAGAAGAGTTGAAGCTGAAGGCAGACAAGTAAATACTCCTGGCACTAAAGTGGATGTAGACAGGAAACAGACCAATCGGATGCATTGCAACTCATCCCACATGATGTTACTCACTGATCTTATTTATTAGAAAAAATAACTGAACTCATAAATGTACATTGATTAGATTTTCCAATAAACTGATGCAGTCTCATAAACTTAGAATTAATCCATTAAAAATACATAGGAGCCAATTTGTGTAAGCTGAGATGAACGTCACAGCTTTACCTAGTTGCATTTTACATGACTTGAGACATATGTGGTACACATTTGCCATGGTGGCAAATTTTAATTTGTGTCTGCACCTTCAGACTCAAGACATGAAGGATCATACCTATTTTTATTTTTAATTCATTGGAGAAGAGGTCCACTTCACCAAAGAAGTGAAAACACAAAGAAAAGTGACAACATGACCAGCATCTGGATAAAGTGTAACCTCCTTTCTCCTCACCTTCATCTCCTTAACTAAAGTCAGGGCTCTAACACATGAAAATGTGCTTATTTCTGATATTGTCATAATTACTTATTGTCCACATATAAGACATGTGACCAGACAGCTGGCAAGACTAAACAACAACAGCTGTTTACAAACTAACTTTATGCTAGCTAAGTTTAGGCTTGGGTGTCCTAAAAATCCCATTATCCCTCTGATAAACAGTTTGATTTCATTCCCACATGAGAGTTCATTCGCTAAGTGTCCGAGTCCAAAAGTGTTAGATCCACTTCAAAGACATTTTCACTAACGCCGGAAAAAACAACAGTGCTTCCCAACAGAAAAGTTCAGCAACAACTCACGTCATCAGACAGCAGTAAGCTTCACTGACTCGTTTCACAAAGTTTTACAGCCTCCTCCAAAGTAAACGGCCGACTCACAGCCTATACTCACTACAGATGAACGGCAGCCAGAGGGCTTTGTCCTACAGCAGCCACCGTAGCTAGGATTATGCGCTTGGATTAGGAGGGGTAAGAAAACTGAATTCAGATGACTACAATCTACTGACATCTAGTGGTGGGATTTTACACACTATACCTTTAAGGGAAAGAAGGGGAACCTCAAATTACACCTTTTAATAATGTTTTCAAATGACGAAAGCTTTTTCGAAATTTTTTATATTTTACTTGAAAAATTGAACATTAAAGTGTTATTTTCTTTTAGGCATAGCCTCCAGGTCAGTGTGAAAATTGATGAAAAACTTTTTACTGTTTATTGTACTCTCTTTGTTTTATTTGACAGCCAGTGGTTGACTTTGTACAGACACTGTTAGGCTACTTCAAAATATGTTACACTGGATAACTTCATGACACTCTGGACCTTTGTTTGAGGACATTTTCCTCTAACTGGACACTGGAAGTGTGCATTAAAACTAGACATATTTAAATTTGCAGTAGTGCTTAAATTGACTTCAGTATTGAGGGTGCTGTTTCCAATGTTTTGCCCACCACATGTTATGTTCCGGCTGTGTGAGTAGAAAGCAGGGGCCTAGCTGGCCCAAACACAGCTAGTGGAGCCATTCTCCTCACACAGTCTGAGCCTGACCACTAATCCTGAATCTGCTTCTCTGCCATGCAGCCCGTTTCCCAGCTGAGCATTTTAATTGTTTAATGTTCATTTGTGATGACCCCCTAACAGCCCCGGCCCCGAGCTTGATGGTGCTGAACGTGTTTGCAGCGGTTTCGTGTGGTTTCTGTTCGGCATATTCATGCTGCTTATAGTAGCATTTCAGACGGTTTTACCGGCCGACTCGTGTTTTGTCGGCGCACATTGAGCACCGCTGCGGACTCATTACGACTCAGTTGGTGGTTAACCTTAGCTGTTAGCTTTGCTAGCGTTAGCGGCATTATGGTCAACAACATTTACAGCATTAGACCAAAGTGTGCGCTCCATTAACTGTGCGGGTTTAACAGATCCAGTGATGTGTTCGTACATCAAGTCCGTAAACCTGCCATAGGGTCCACGTTTTCATTTGGTTTTGGCTTTTTAACTCAGGTTGCTGGAATAGTAACAAGCGTAAAGCTAGCAAGCTAGCTGCCTAGCAAACAAAGAGCTCAAAACAGGAGAGGTGGATGTTAGCGTGCTAGCCAGGGTTAGCGTACTGCGTCACGTAGCTTTTGATATCAGCAGCAGAAAGAAATGAAAAAATGGAAAATGTACCCAGTCTGCTCCATTTACACCAAACGCGACCTTCGTGGCTTATTGTGGGTCGGTGGGTTAGCGTCGCAGACTGACAGCGAGCTGCTGTTACGGCACAAACAGGCTGGAGTCGTGAGCAGAATCCAAACACACATCTGGACCCATCAAACCATTTCAAACCCTAAACATTTCGCATGCAGATAAAGAAATTAAAAAAACAGTGCGCTTACCATACGAGCCGCCTCAGCCCAGGTCCGCTCCTTCTTTCTCTTTTGTTTGTCCTTCATTTCCTCTGCGCTGCTGTCTGCGGCTAGTCGCTGTGTCTACAAAGCAACCTCAAAATACGATGGCGGTTTAGCCGTTTAGCAACAGTGCTAACTACGCTGTAGGATAACTATAGATACCAAACAAGACCTTCCCTTTAGCTCGGGTCAGCACTGCGGTGTCTACGAGTCTATCTGAATCGCTGCTCCGTCCGATGCCTCGTCTCAATTAGCTCAACACACACATCGTCTTTCTGGCAGAGGAGCCGTGTGAACGCAGGCTGCTGCAGGACAAGCCTCTCTGGAATGCAACAACCAGGTCAAAGGTCAAACCGTCCGCAGGAATGCAACAAAACAAGCCCTGCCCTCCGCTTTCAGACGGCGCAATTAAACAGATGCTGCATGCAGACCCTCTGTGTGCAGAGTTTAGATCGCACCTTCGGTTCCCCGGAACACGCACAGGCTCGAGCAGCTCCCTGATTGAGTCTGTGAGAACAGAGCAATCTTTAATTCATAGCATTACCCAGGAAGGTCGAGCCTTAAAGTCTTTTCACATATTAGCTGCTACAAATAACAAATATGCGTAAATGCCCCAGGAGCCAAGACAATTCTGGAACATGATACCCAGACCTTTGTTGCACTTCAGAATACTGTACATGTCCTCACAAGTATATGTACACAGTTGTCTCTGAAGGATGTTCCTCACTGCTGTATACCTGTTCAAGTGCTTATTGACACAAATATCTAATTAGATCACATGGGAGTAACCTAGGCATGTAGATATGGTCAAGATGACCCGCTGAAGTTCGTACTGAGTGTCCGAATGAGAAAGAAATGAGATTTAAGTGACTGAATGTGGCACCCAGAGAAGCAGTTTTCTGGGTGAAAATGCCTTGATGATGCCACAGGTGAGAGGAGAATGACCAGTCTTTTTCAAGCTGACAAAAAGGCAGTGGTAACTCAAATAAGCACTCATTACAACCAAAATATGCAGAAGAGCATCCCTGAGTGCACATGCCAAATCTTAAAGCAGATGGGCTGCAGCAGCAGAAGACCACACTGGGTGCCACTCCTCTCAGGTAAAAACAGGAATCTGAGGCTACAGTTCACCAAAATTGAACATTACCCGATCTGATGAGTCTCGATTTCAGCTGTGACATTCAGATGTTAGGGTCAGCATAACATGAACATATGGATCCCTCCTGCATTATATCAAGAGTTAAGGCTGCAGGTGTTGGTGCAATGTTGTGTAGGATATTTTCATGGCACATTTTGGGCCCCTTAGTATCAATTGAGCATCATTTAAATGTCAAAGCCTACCTGATCATTGCTGCTGACCATGTCTATCCCACAGTTCTGCAGGAAATTGCCTCTTGTTGTTCACAGCATATGCATCATGTGAAAACTGGCCTATTTAGATGGTACGTGCTTTGGAAGTACTGGAAAACAGGACTTGTGAACTTCAAGATGCAGTACTTAGCTTGCAGAGCACTCGGACAGAATATACTAGTGTATCTAAAAAAAAATAGCATATCATAAAAATCTTTAGATTTGGTTTAAAAAATTCTCAAGCTGCCCACTGCCATACTTACTTAGCAATAAAAGGTAAAGGAGCCCCAACCAAGGAACGAGTACATAATTGAACATACTTTTCAGAGTTGGGCATTTCTGTATTGTAAATCCTTTTTTGATTGATTTTAGGAAATAATTTGAGATAATGGATTTCTAATTTTTATGAGCTACAACTGATAATCAAAATTAAAGATAAAAGGCTTGAAATATTCCACTGTCTGTGTAAAGAATGTTTAATAAATCAGAAGTTCTCAAACAACTTCAGGAGTCTAATAAAGCTACAAAACTACAGAAGCCACAAAACTCCTGAAGCCATGAATCTACTGAATCGATAAAACTACTGAGGTTAAAAAACTTGAGGCTTCAGTAGTTTCATGGCTTCCATAAGTGTTATGTCTCAGTAGTGGGGTATGCCAGGAAAAGTCTGAGAAATGCTGCACTAAATGAAAGTGTGCCTTTTTAAATGAAAGAATATTCTCATTGTATTCAAAATTTTTGAGTTGCACTACTGCAATGTACATTGCCCATGTAATATCTGAAGCCCCCCCAAAATATTCATTCTCTCAAACACAGTTCTTCCAAAAGATATTCCTGTGATGATGGCAGTGGAGAGTACATGATGGCCCAAAATCTGCACAGGTATTCAGTTGTCTTGAGTTCAGGTGAGTGTAAAAACCATAGCATATGAGTCACTCATCAAACCATTCAGGGAGCCCTTGTGCTGCGGCACTGACATGCTGGAATAGAAGATTCCCATGAAGATCGAACTGTGTCCTCACCAGTGTTAAAGGTGATTAACTGGAACCCCTCACTTGGATTCAAGCATTCATGCGTGTGCTGTTCTCTTGGTGCATATGTGAAGGATGAAGGTTATTACAATTGAATAAAACTCAACTAAAAACTAAAACAAGGTGTGGAAAAAACATTTTTAACTGAAATAAAAGGAAAACTAGACTGTTGGGAAAGTCAAAAACTTACTGAAACAATATTGTGTGGTTATAAAAATAACAGGAAATGTCCATATCTTTAGTCTCAGCCAACGCGGTTAAATTAGGTGCATCTCTTTATTCAGACTGATTTGTGGTAAGTTGCGTTTGTATTGAAAGGTCTATTCTGAGCTTCTTAAATCTTTGACAAATACAGTAAACGTCGTCAAAGCCGGATTCAAATGGCCCATGAAATTTTATCCAACCTGTAAAAAAAAAACTGCTCCTATATGTAAATCGGATAAAATCCGGTTCTTCAGAATTCTTCAAAATATCAGACAGTTTGGGGTCTGATATCGAATTTTGCTGCAATGGCTTCTGTTTTATCCCTGGATTTGCTTCAGCAAATTTTATAATCCTGTATTTCTGCTTGTAAGTGTGAGTTTGGAGTTTACTCTTGCCTCCTGCACTTGCAATGATCGTCTCCAATGAAATGAACTGATTTGCCCCGTGCAGCCAATCCAGGCATCACATGACTGTATGAACACTGAAGCGATCTCCAGGTGTTTTTAGTGTCTTTGTGCATGAACGAGCTGAGATCGTAGAGCAGACGCGGATGGGAGCTGAGAAGGCTTTAGCACTAAACTCATCCGACTTCTGCAATTGCATTTAATTGGAAATGTATTACAATGGGACCAGATTTTTTATCCGAGGTAGGCAAAAATCCGACTTGCATGATCTGATTTAGGTGATGATTTTATTGGGATTAATGTTAGGAAAAATTGGGACCTGCAGAAGCCATCCGATTAGAGCAAAAATCCGATTTGTGTGAGTCTGACATAGGTGACGTCTACTGTACTCCTTATGCTACAATAATGAAAAAACTCTTGACACTAAAAACTAGAAAGGCACTCAGTAGAGCAGAAATCTTGCCTGATAAAGAATCCTTTCACAAAATCTTGGATCCAAATGGTGACCTGGATCACCACCAAAACTGAGGCAGTTGCTCTTTGTCTCACCCGCAGCTACTCTGGAAATTTTCATTAAATCTGTTCTTAGTTTTTCCGAGTTTCCTGCTTCCTTAAGTTCCTTGCTGACAGACAGACCAACGCAACCGAAAACATAACCTATCAGTGGGCGAGGTAATAATTGAAAAGAATAAAGTGAAAATAAACTTGTAAAAAACTATGAAAAGGAAAGTAAGCTGAACTGAAAATGAAGCATCTCTGTGATGGTTCGGCTGATGATAGATACCACCCAGCGCTGTCACACGCCATCATGATCTACCAGATCACAAAGACTAGAAATGTATTTCATTGGCTTTTAAAAACTATAAAATGTGATTTTATATTCTTATTAAAAAACGAGATCCAAAAGAACAGATATTTATGGATTCCAATAGAATCCTCTGAAATTATGTTTATGAGTTTATACCCAAGTACCGTATTTCATCACAATAGAAAGAATTCACTGATATTTGAAAATTTTGCCAATGATGATTTTATTTTTTCACATTTTTGGTGACCTTTGACCTTGATCCTATCCTCAGCCCCCCCAAGGAACATCCCCACAAAGTTTCATCAATTTTGGTTCAAAATGTTTTGAGTTACATTACTAATAGACAGACAAGCAAACAGGAGTGAACACAGGTACTCTCTCCACCTGTGTCTGTGTGTGTGTGTGTGTGTGTGGGGGGGGGGCGATGTCATTATAAACACCCACCTGCAACAGCATGGGAAGCATCTGATTGGCAGTGATCCCAAACACACTTCCAGTAACGTAAAACTACTCTTGGATAGGAAAACCCAGTGAAACAGCATCAGCCGTGGATTGGCCTCCCCCCAGTCCCCCCCCACATGCGCCCCACGGGGGGAAGTTTGCTGGGACTGATGATTGTAATGCTCTAACGATTAAGCCCGATTTAAAGTAAAAAACAAACTCAGAATCCCTGTTTTTCCACACGGTCCGGCTTTCACTCGTCTCCGGCCGGAGTGCCTACACCGGGTCAGTAGCGGCTTGAAGGAGCAGCTCTGCCAGACACGACTGACCTGCCGAGATCAAGTAGTTGTCACTGGAAAAAGCTGTGTGAGTGTGTGTGTGTGTGTGTGTGTGTGAGTGAGTGAGTGTCTGCAGGTGTGACGTCACTCTCCCAGAATGCATGGCTTCCAGCGCGGCGCCCAGCAGTCCAGGCCCGAAGTCCGACAAACATCTTTAAACTTGTTGCAAAATGTCGAAGTGGAGGCGGAACGGAGGCCGGACGGAGAGCTGCACCGGGGCTCAGTCGGTGAGTACCGCCGTCTCCTGCCGGCTCTCCCGGGCTGGAGTTTATCGCTGCTTGGCAAAGTAGGAGAGTTAGCTCCTGCGAGCCAAACTCCGACACAACTTCGTGAAGCGTTCATCTTTTGTTGTTTAAGCAGCATGTTGGCTCGTTAATATTCGGACTTCATCGTTAGCTGCACTAACACCTGTCTGTGCGTGTCCGTCATATACAGCACGTGTATTAGAAACGCAGGAAACACTGTAATACACAAGCACTGCTCTTAATTTCAACTCCACCGCCTAATTTTTGAGCGCAGGCAGGCTAGCGGTCACATTTAGCCCCGGTCCGGACCGACCCCGTCCCACCGTCCGCTCTCATCCCGCACATCGTCAGGCTCAGGCGCCTGTGGCCCGTCAACTCGGCCTTCTGGCTCCTACACCGTAAGCACTTTGGTAGTTAGCGAAGGATTATTAAGGTTTTAACCAGGAAAACGTGGGAATAAATTTGATGGGAAGTGAACACTGAGGACCCACAAGATGGCACTGCGTGCTCCTTGCGCTTCATGTGAACTTCATGGAAGTTTTCAGAGCAGGGAGCTCCGGTGTGAGGGCCATCCCGTCCTTCAGACACGGAGTACTCCTGCTCAGAGGGTACAAAACAAATATACAAGTGAACTTTAACAAACTATAACTTATTTAACAGAAGGGTACTGATTCCTGTGTAGGGAATGAATTTGTGTCAGGTGAACTTTAGGATGCACCTGACAGTAAAGCTCATGGAGCAGTTTGTATTTGTCACATGTATGAACTCCAGAAATAATGCATCACAGTGTTTGGTTGCTTTTGCACAAATGAGGCCTGAAGACAAGCGTGTGAACACACACAGGGTACTGCCGGACCCGACTCATTTATATTCCTCATGGTGGTTCATGGTTTCAACTGTCATGAGCTGAGTGCAGGCGCTGCCCCCAGAGGCATGGTTCCAAACACCCTCACACCTACAGATGAAGCCCAGATAAAAGAAAATGATCTAATAACCCACAAGTAGTCCAAACACATCAACCTATAGCAAATAGTAGGGCTGCACAATTATGATTATCACAATTATTTTGATCGGGATTGAGATCACAATTATTTTAATTGGTTTTTAGTGACAGAAATGTTTTTGTCATTAAAGTGCTCACTGTTCACATCTCTTTAAAACTGGTTCTTCACCCAAATTTATTGCATTACATATGAAATTTAAAAACATTTATACCAAAACTTTACACAACATTAAATCAGCACTGCTCTCACCGTTGCATTGTCTTACTGTTGCATTCATACATCAGTTATCCTGCAGTTTGTGTTGTGTTTTCAGGCAGTTGAATAAATTGTTGTGTTGCTTTGCTGTGCAGACACAGCTATGCAGCATCTTTGCATATGATTTCTTCTTTGGTAACATCACTTCCCCTAAATCCAAAGCTTTTGTTCAAACAACGACTAAGCAAGAAGGATTAAGGTAATTCATTTAAACAAATAAAATGATATGACATGCTTTGTGATTTATTGAGGGATCCTAGCCAATAATAAATATCTCCTGGGGGGAAAAAATAATATGAACCTCAAGTATTAGATCGTTTGGAGGTGAAATTGGATGGTTTCGATCAATGGGCTACTAGTCAGGCATAAGTTGACATCTTGTTTTATTTGAGAAGTCTATCAATTCTATTTATTATTATAGCGTCAAATCACAACAGTTATCTCAAGGTGTTTTTGTATTGTAAGGTAAAGACTAGGGATGTGCATGATTACTCGAATAGTCATCGCTATTGTTACTAGTCGGTACTTAGACGTACTAGTCGGGTAGTCTAATTATTAAGGTTTCAGTAAACCCAGTGCTGGTAAATGTTTGTCCAAGATGTTATTCAGCCGTCTGCCACCAGATGACATTTCCAGTTTGTGCAAAGAAGCAAGAAAACTAGCGGGACAAATGTGTTTGCACCTTAAAAACACAGAGTAGATCCCAGGAGGGAAAAAAGTGCGGCCGACACCGCATGTAAAACACCGCAACACGACTGAAAGGTAAAAAACATGCAATGCACCTGCACAGGTATAAACGCAGCAACATTGGCCACTTTCGTCGTAGCAGCTGAAGTCTGAAGGGCTCGACACACGGGGACACACGCCGTTCGCTCTCCATTCATTTCCTATGGAACTTGAGTGACGCCATCGTGGCCTCATCACACGAGTTCCATAGGAAATGAATGGAGAGCGAACGGCGTGTGTCCCCGTGTGTTAAGCACCTGAATTGGGTAAGCCTGAGGAGGAGGTAGAAGAAAATGGATGGATGGATGTTTGTATTGTTTTGATGCGTGTCATGACTTGCAGAGCAACGAGCAAAGTTGATAATGTGCGGCACACTTTTAAGATGTAATTTATTTGTTTTTCGGATGTTACTTTCTCATATTCAGTGATGCGTGAACATCGTTTCATATTCTTCGTTGTGTGAAGTATAACGTGCAGTGTTCGCAGTTAAGCAGTAATTAAAGTGTGATTCATCACAGAATAACACAATTAATGGTTTCTAATGCCTTTGTTTAGACAGCTTTTGACATTATCCATTAAACAGACAAAATTAATTTTAGATCTGAGTGTTTCTTAGTTTTAGACTAGTCGGTTAGTCTAATTTTTTTCCCCCTTGTATAGTCGACTATTAAATTAGTCGCTAGGAACATCCCTAGTAAAGACCCTACAATAATACAGAGAAAACCCAACAGTTAAAAACGCCCCCCTGTGAGCAAGCACTTGGTGACAGTGGGAAGGAAATCTCCATTTTTCCAGGAATGCCTGTTAAATGGTTGCCTGATGCACATCAGCTGGCTTCATGAAGGAGCACTGGCTCTACTTAGGATAACTCGCACTATGGTTGCAGCCTTAGTGCTTTTGAGAGGTACAGAATATAGTGATGGATCCAGAGTGGCTGTTCCTGAGTGTATGTTATGGTCCACCACATTGGTTATTTTGCGTGATCACTGTGACATCATCACGGCCCGTCTCAGTTTATACCGGCACTGCACAAGAACCCCTGCGGGCTCAGAACAAAACAGCTGCATCAGTGCCGGGATGGGAGTAGAGGTAAACTCTGATCTCTGAAAAAAAGAGTGCAAAATGTTTAATGAGGTACTGTCTTTGGATGTTTCTGTCTTTGGTTCTGCTCTCTATCAGGATGATCCCACATTGCTTCAGTAATGCTGAGGTCCGGGCTCTGGGAGGCCGATCCATGACTGACAGTGTTCCCCTGTGTGTTTCTGTCCAGATACACTTTTACTGCATTATCAAGTGTTTGGGATCATTGTCATGCTGCAATCAGGTGCTTTCCTCTATGTTATATAAGTATTTCTGATGGTTTTCTTCTGCGTTCATAATTTCATACTGTTTGACTGAAGCCCCAAACCGTGACAGAGCCTCCACCATGTTTACACATGGCTCCAGAGCCTTACTGTTGGACCTCTCGTGACCTCCTCCATACATACTAACAATGATTAAAATAAATTTCTAATTTGGTTTCATCGCTCTCATCTTTCTGTCCGGGGTTGCTGCAGATACAAGTGGAGTCGCGTCCACACTGAACTGAGTGAAAAGTGTCACAACGTTTTTCACATTAGACTTTAAACTTTCCTGCGATGCTGCCGCTAAATGAATATCATGTTGATAATGGCAAAATAAAGTGTAATTTTTAATCATCGAAACATTTGAAGACATCCCGACACCTTGGATACATGTGTAATATATCCAAATAATATTGCTAACACAATATGTAATATAAGAATTAGTATGTAATAGTCATGTCCTCTGTGAGTCCTAATGTTTTTATAGCTGTCCCATTAAAGCTTTTCCTTAGAACCCATTTATTGTTCCATCTCTGTCAGCACAGAACAAGGTTCTTCTTAGTTTTCATTAAAATGGCATTTACCCTTAGCTGTACTGCTAACGGTAAATGTTTGATGTCTCCGTAGATGAGCCAGCATATTTTATGTGTTGCACAGTGCTTACATCACAGGTTGATTCACCACCTTCTAACAGCCATCATCATAATGTAGCACTAAATCCAAAATGGTCCCACACAGCAGACCGAAATGATGCTTCTGCTGATGCGTCCCCTAACTCTGGGCCTGTTGTTTCCACGACCTGGCTGCTGCAGTAGACACTTTACCTTTCGGCCCCTTTGTTTGGGTTACTGACACAAGGCTTTTTTGCAGATGACCGGAACTGAACAACGCACACGTCCAAACCAAAACGAGTGAACCTACCGGGACAGATTTTTTTCATGAACCGTTCCATCCTTAGTGTTTATACTGCAGCACCGTAAGGAAAAAGTAAAACAAGACATGTGATTAACTTCACCTGCATACAGTGGTTGATATTTCAGCCCATGGTAATTACAAAGGTATGCGGATATCACCTGAACAGTTTTGTGTGCGCCAATAGCAACAGGAAGCAGAGACTTACATGAGCTAACTGAACGGTTGTAGCTTTGAGTGTTCACAGACAATGCTCTGCATGTTTTCTGATACATAGTGTATACTGTTGTATAGTAATAACCCTTGTTATTATTATGTAATGTCAGCTGATTTTCTCTGCATTACATCATTTAAGCCCACATTTTTTTTTTTTTTTCAGATGCTGACACTATATTCTTACATTTCTCTGCTGTGCAGGTCTGTGACGATGCCGGGCTCCCTCTGTGATTCAGCTGCTGTGAAAGTACTCAAGGCTGCTGAATACTAAATTAGACTGCAGGCCAACACAAGAACACTTCTCAGGAAACACACAGACCCAGTGTGAGCTTCCAAAGCTCCTCATCACAACAGCCCTTTTGGGGTTGCTATGGCAGCTGCTGTCACAGAAACCAAGTGCTGGACACAGGCTTGCTCCAATAAGGCAGGACAGACCACCAGTCATTGCTGCAAGAGACCATCAAAGAGTCATCAAACAGCCCTTAGCATTTATTCTGCACTTTAACACAACAACCAGAGCTGTGTGGGCTGATGGTACACTCTCCTCATGAGTTTTGTCTCTGTTGACGCAGGCTCTTGGCCAGAGTCCCTGAGCAGCACAGCCAAAACTGATCATTCTGTTAGACCATGTTCCACCAGCAAGACCATCTGAAGAGCCAGCTGCAGGAGAGCCTTCCTGCCAATAGGCAACTTTTCCACTGCCACGACTGTGGAAAGCAGTACAACACCCAGCTGGGTTACAGACGCCACCTTGTGGCAGCCCACAGTGCTGCAGCAGTCTTACCGTGCTCAGATGGAGCTCCTTCCATGCTGGAGCACCTGGGAGGCCATATTGACAGACCTCCACCATCAGAGGGCAACATTAATGTTGCTGTGCCAGTTAGAGAGCGGAAGTACTCCTGTGAGAGATGCGACCGGCGTTTTTACACGCGTAAGGATGTACGCCGTCACGCTGTGGTGCACACAGGGCGCCGTGACTTCCTGTGCCCGCGCTGTGCGCAACGCTTTGGCCGCAGAGACCATCTGACTCGTCATTTGAAGAAGAGCCATGCCCAGGAGACAGGGTTGATGCCACCCTGTACATCCAGCACTCCTGTGGCTACACCGACCCCTTCCACGCAGTGCCCAGTGAAAGAGGAGCCCAGCCCTGTCACCCCTGATATGGCCTCTGTGTCCAAGGAGCCCATGGAGGCTTTTTCCAGGGACATGTACACATCATACCACATGGCCAGTCCTGTCCCTGGCATGGGCCATCCACATGGCCTTATTCAAGGCTCCTTGTCCTCAAGCATGGGAGTAGGTCGCCACATACCCTCCCAGTCTTCCCACGCCCATCATCATCATCTGCCACCGTCGGCAGCTCCGCAGCAGCAGCCTTACAGCGGCATGTCCCGGTACCAGCACGGATCTACCTCATATCCTCGCACTGACGTGGACAGTTTCCTGCTGGACCTTCAGAGTGTTCCCCCACCTCACCTGAGTGCCGTCAATTCCCCTACCTCTACTTCTGCCTCGCCTCAGAGGGACGTTCTGGCTGAAGGGGTGAGTGTTAGTGGTGACCCCCACCTGCTGTCCAGGAGCCCCGCTGCACCCTCAACTGAGTTATCCTGCACCACGAACATGGACCTTGGACCTCTGCTGAGCTTCTTACCTTTCAGCTTACCCACTTACAGCCCTCACATGGGAATGGGTGGCTTAGTGATGAGCTATCCACCTGCCGCCACCACCACCACCGCCACCACATCCTCTGCATCCTCTTCCACTGGGCTGTCCTCCCAGGCCCCAGGCCCGTTCACCTTCTTCCAGCCTCCGCAGGCTCATGCACCACAGGGCCCTGGAGGCCACAACCACACCCAACTACCTCAAGCGTACAGCAGTCCTGCTATGAGCACATCCAGTTCCCTACCTCACTACTACCAGGCCTTTCAACAGTAAGCAACTCTGTCCCCACAAACATAAGAATGGAATCTTTATTGTAAAACAAATGTCTAATTTTAGTTATTGTTGACCACAACAAATCACCTCATCAGTATTACCTCATTATTTAAACGTAAGCTTGAATGTTTAAGAAGGTGTAGATGTATTCACTACAACCAAAATATAGTTTTACTATTCCAAGAAATGGTTGGTGCACTTAATTCAGGTGCTGCACATGCTGAAGGTTATCCAGACGTGAGTTATTACCAACTCTGAGCTGTGAGGAAAGGCCACCCTCCTTACTCAGGCCCATTTTAATGTTTGTGCGTCACAGGGTGACAACTGCTGGTCTGAGATGCAGTCAGCTATAGTGGGAAAAAGACTAAATTTCAGAGCACTGTTGATCTGAGCTTCCTATCAACATTCAGCATCACCCCCAGTGATGTGGCCAAATGTTACTAATGATCCCGTTTGTGTGGAAATCAGATTTAAGCTCTGTCAGTCTGCTTTCAGTTTCCAGTGTAAGCCTGTACGTGTCTGTTAAATCAAAGATATTCACTGTTTCTGGAAGCGACCAGCAAATGCATTTGGGTGAGATTGTGACAGAGCCGCTCATCAGGACAGAATCCACTTTGAGCTGATCTGAGCTGTCCTCAAACACTAGATAAATCCTTTTTTTTATTTT
>VUQJ01039542.1:33427-46639 GCA_015108635.1 Andinoacara biseriatus | reverse complement strand
GAATCAAAGCTGGGAGCTGGTTCCACAGAAGAGGGGCCTGAAAGCTGAAGTATCATCTGCATAACAATGAAAATTAATGCAGTGCTTTCTAATCATACTGCCTAAGGGAAGCATGTATAATGTAAATAAAATTGGTCCTAGCACAGAACCCTGTGGAATTCCATAATTAACCTTAGTGTGTAAAGAAGACTCCCCATTTACATGAACAAATCGCATTCTATTAGATAAATACAATTCAGATCACTGCAGTGCAGTACCTTTAATACCTACAGCATTCTCTAATCTCTGTAATGTTATGGTAATTGGTATCAAAAGCTGCACTGAGGTCCAACAGGACAAGCACAGAGATGAATCCACTGTCAGAGGCTGTAAGTAGGACAGCCACATAGAAGCTTGCCTCCTTTCACATCTGCACGGACCCCAAATTGGGTGTAATTGTTGAACTGTATGTTTCAGAATGCATGCATCAAAAGTTTTAGACCAAGCACTGATGCCCTTTAAAGCCATGTCACATTTCAGCTGTATAAAGTACTGGATGCTGTCTTTCAGGAACTTATAGGCAGCAGAGGGAGTGAAATCACAGCCAGAGAAGTTCAGTGTGGATGATGGCAGTTATGTCGGTTATTTGGGAAAGTGACAAATGTGATTGGTCATTTAGTTTAGATCAGTTCTGAACTGTTTAATGTGTACACGGTGCATATTCCTAAGAATAAATTGCTACACACTGTCAGCAGGAGCCTACAGCAGCATACCAGTGTGTACAGTAGGTGCTGTTGCTGAGTAGCTTATGGCACGTTTGTACACCATCTGTACAACAATGTTAAATGCGAGTAAAAACACTCCAGACTGAAGTCAGAGAAGAGCAGACACAAAGCTTCACCACACTAATGATTGTGGTACCTGCATTTACCCTGGCTTTGAGAACCAGATCAATGCAGGTTTAACCACCTTAAACTTAGTTACATTTTGCCTTAGGTGTTTATATTATCATTTAATAGACTAGAAGATAGTGACAAGAAAAGCAGTTGTCATTTTCTAATTGTCTGAACATAAAGTAATGCAAAATAAAATCTTTAGATTTACACACTGTGTCTGTGTTCTTTTACTGAAGTCAAGTTGCAAAGTTGGATTATCTGTAATCAACCAGACTTGGAGTACTTTAACCTGTACTTGTATAAAGGAGCAAGGTGGACTGGGACAGTGACGCCATCCTGCTGCTCACGCCCGTTAACCCTGCCTGATAGAGCTGTTACACACCCAGCTTTGCTGTGGCCACACCTATTCACTTGAGTGATGGTGTTGCACTACATAAATTTTTTAAGAATAGTGCTTTTAGTCAAATTTAGTTCATTTTAAATTAGCAAGTGAATTATAATGAAATCGCCAGTGTAAATATTACCACTATTGTTAATACTGATGGTAACACCCCTTGTGGTGAAGTTTGTGAAGCCTGTCGTCACTCTTATCAAAATTCCAGAGAAAGTGATTGATTTCCTTGAAACTTCAATTTAAAAAAAATCACAGGCTGTTCGCTGTAAACTGCTAATGCTACCCAGTCATATGTAGAGTGCTAATGCCAAACTGTTCCAGTACAAAATCAGTATATTTGGGTCTGAGTAATGAGTAATATCTCAAACTAACCACCTCCTATTACCACCTCGTGGTCCACCAGCGGGACACGGCCCACACTTTGGGAGTCACTGCCTTAGGGATCGTTCACAATTATCGACATTTTCCAAAGCGTACAACAGGGGTGGGGGGTTGAAGCCTAACGTACATTTTCAAATAGTTAGAAAATGTCAGTCTGTCTCTAAAATAGGCCATCATCGATTCACAAAATGACTTTACTGACAATATCAGACAGGAACAAGCTGTGAGTGCGGCGCAGCAGGTGTGGAAAGCAGCCAAAGCTGCCGGAGATAAATTCAACAAAAAAATGGAAGCATTGTTCCAAAAATGAAAACCAAACACAGTAAATTCCAGAAAAAGATGATGGATCTTATCCAGAAGGTCTGAACATTAATTCTACGTGTTCCTGGTGTGTTTTCATCTATGCTGGCCTGGATTGGCGGCCGGTGTTGTGCCAAAAAGTGATTTCCGATTTTTAAAAATGTATTATCTTTGCTTATATCGGTAATTAGATCTTTGATGCACTGGATTTATGAAAAGCTTATATATAAAATGATGGCTTGTTTTGCAAATATATTTATGACTCTGCATTATTGTATCTATAATCAATCCAGTCCTTTTTGGCTACTCATTATAGAACTGTAATGTTATATTTGTTGCAATTCCTGCAGCTCTCTCAGCAGATCTCATTGGAAAAAAATAAATTTTTTATGTCAATGATAGTTTTTAGCCTCATTAATAAAGAATATATGTCACTTTGCCAAGAAGTCATTGATGTTTCTACCCGTGACAGGAGTGTTGTTTCTCACTCAAAGGAACGTAATATAACTCATGAGAGATGATGTTTGAGATATGCTTGACAGATCATAGGTCCACAAGTTATTTACAACAATATAAATACCAGAAATCACTTTTTGGCATACGACCAACTACTCAGATGACAAATGGCTCCACTGCCACTGTGTACAGTGTGGCAGCATGTACATTTTGCATGTATGCAGTGCAGGACACATTCACATTTAAAAAAAAAAGTATTCTTTGGCAAATGTTGATAATTGTGAATGACCCCTTTGAGGGAAGCCGGTCTGAACTCTGGGTTTTCAGGGTGTGCTGTTAGGCTGCCGGTGTCTGCAGGACGGGCAGGTTTGCTCCACTCTCCGGGGTGGAGTCTGGTTTCCCGCTCAGCAGCCAGGTCCAGGCATAAGCTGCAATCAACTACCAGTACTGAAGGACCAGTTTGGGTTTCCAGTCTTCACCAGGTAGTCTGCTACTGGTAAGTCGTAAATAGGCTCCCAAAAGTTAGCTCCTGGTTCAAATTTAACTTCAACTGGCTCAAGGGTGGCTTACCAACCTGCACAACTTACCTGTGTCTATGGAACTGATCCGCCCCCCCTCACAAATACTCACCTGCGTGCGGATGTTGGGACTGCTGTGCTGAGGCTTCAGAGCGTGTTGAGAAATCCAGGAAGTCTTTAATGAAGCGAGTATCGAGGCTTGTTTTGTTCAGGGAGAGTGACGTCACCGATGACGTGCGAAGCCTTGCTGGTTCCGGCAGCGGTTTGAGTCTTGTGATTTATGAACATACAGTATATTAATGCTCTCTCCCAGGAAGGTATTGCATAATGAGGTATTGTAGATAATGAAATGTGTGACTAATATTCATAAATGTTTTTTTTCTCACTCCAAGATGAAGTGTTTGTTGTGTGCCAAGCAGAGCAACACCTCACCTATGGTATCCAGGCAGAGCTGCATGCATCCAGCCTGTACAAGCCTGCTGTGCGATGATGCTTGTGCAGCCCTGCCTCCTCAGTACCATGTGAAAGGGGTTTCCCCAAAGCCAGAGAGGTTATTGCCAAAAATAAAAACTGACTGAGTCCAAGCAGAGTGAAAAAAATGTTATTTCTTAATAAAAATAAAGTCACCATCACCACAGTATTCATAAACACAATCAATGTCCCATTTTTGGAAACACTGCAGCAGTTTTAATATAAACATCTCACGTCCGATTATTTCAACACGGAAATCATACAAGTTTTTTTCCACATTAATCAAAAACACATTAGATGAATGAAGTACACAAAATCAAGCTAAGGTGTTTTTATTTCTCTTCTTATTTCCACGCTGACACTGTTGCAGTTCAGCCAAGAGGCAAATAGCTGAGATGACAATAAAACTGCTCTCAGCTTCCCCGTCTGCCCTCCTGGAACCCCTTCCTCCACCTCCAGGGACAAAACGCATTCTCTCTCTGCCACCAACCATCTCTGTGGACTTCCATATTGGAACAGTTTGGAGTCCAAATGTGTTTTTTATGCTTCAGTGATTCATAGGTCAGTGTTATATTGCTTAAAAACAAAGCAAAAAATAAAAAAACATTTGTCTGAAAATGCTCAGGTACGTGCTGGACTGAAAATGAGTGAAATGTCTTCTGCACAGCCAATGTCCAAAGAAGACTACGAAAAGACCTTCAGAAAGCTGAAGAGCTGCTGCTCAAAACCACTTTAAAAGCATTAGAAGTAAGTCTGCCTCCTTGGAAGCAAAATGCAAAGAAAGGAGAGCTCATTTTTATTTTCTACAGGAGTGATTTTAACTGAATTACTTTATCTGAGGACGATGTGCAGCGCTTTACAACATTACACTACATACATTCCCAAAACGGCTGCACCTGCGCCCTCAGATCAGCTCATTAAGGGAGCCACCGTCCTCCAGTCCGGCTGGTGGCGCTAAAGCGGTTTTTTCTGCCGCCATAACCCTAAAGAAGAGAACGGCTCCTGAATCCAGACGCAGTGGAAAATGAAAACAGCTTGCTGGAGTAACGTTTGACGGCTTTGGGATTTACAGGAAACCGACGCGGTCTGAGTCAAGGTCGGCGCGTCAACCGGAACGGAAACCGCAGAACCCGAGACGCTCCGTCCGCCGCTTCACCGAGCGTTAGGCAGCGGCGTTAGCAGCTGGGCCGGGCCGGGATGCGACAGCACCGTGTGTGAATAACGACTCCATCCGCGGTAAGACGCCGACACCGCGGCCTTATCTGGATAGCTGTCGGTGTAGCTGCAGAGTTTTACCCTGAACCTTTGCCGCGGTGAAGGACACACAGTGAGGGGTGTGGGAGTGTTGAGGCCCTGTTGCTGTCTCCACAGGGTCGCGGTGCTGTGACAGTAATGTGGCTCAGCGTTCTGAGCGCTTCTCGTTTTCATTAGAAACACGACAGCATTTAAAAGAGCTTTGGACTGCCTTACGCTGCAGACTGTGTGAAAGGTCACAGCGGGGTGGGGGTGTTATCCTGGGCCTGAAGGCTGCTCTCTTTCACTGCCATCAGAAAACCTGGACTCGGTATGCCGCAGAAAACCTGATAAATCGGTCGTTTGCGGACATTTGGACGTCTCCAGGGCTCTGTGAGAGTGGTGGCGGAGCTGAGCGCAGCTTCAAGTGTTCCTGGAGCTTGATTCAGGAAACTTGCTTAGTGCTGATTTCCCTGCACCTGCAGATCAGAGCTGTTAAGATAAGAAATGCTTTAGATATCACACTTTTGTTACAAGAGTTGATTCTCTTCAGAATCCTTCTAGCAAACCTTCAGTTAGGCTGTCAGTGCTCGGCTACCTGTCCAGGAAGCGGTGCAGAGGGTGGACTGGATTATCTGAAAACTGCTCTCAGCCGGTCGCAGAGCCGGCCTCTCTGAACGCTTTATTCGGTCTGCTTGTGTCACGGGCCCTGAGGCTCCTGCCCCAGCAGCCCACAGCAAGGTACTCACCACAACTGAGTGACAGTCTTCCTCTGTTTGCTGCGCTCGGCTTCCTTGGGAACTGCAGCCTGCTCATCCCCTTCCTGTAAACAGCCTCTGTGTTGGTCTTCCAGTTCAGTCTGCTGTCAGTGTGGATGCCCTGCTTCCTATACTGCACCAGCACCATCACAATATCTTGTCCTAGGAAAGGTGCGGCTCTGTAGTTGTTGTCTTACTTCAGATGACCACTGATTGTGGTTGTTTTCACACACAGCTGATTCCTCAGAGACTCTCCACAGACTCATCTGCTGGTGTCCTGTGCTTTTGGACCAACCATGCAGTCAGTAGTAGTAGTAGTAGTAGTAGTAGTAGTGGCGGCTGTGCTGTAGTTTGACTTCTTCACACAGCTTGTCAGTCCAGTTTGCAGTAATGAAATAATGTTTGTACTCTTTCTGCTGAAGATGGTTCTGAATTTTGTTCACTCCCAGTTGATTAAAGTGATACTTCCGCCAAACACACTGTTTTTCTCTCGCTCTCTCTCTCTAGTGCCATGTCTTTGGTATTTCCACGACTCAACACCAACCCATTTCACGGCAAGAAGGAAAAGAGAATCATGGCGGAAGTGAATGCATCACCACTCAAACATTTTGTCACCGCAAAAAAGAAGATCAACGGGATCTTTGAGCAGCTGGGGGCTTACATCAAGGAGAGTGCTTCCTTTCTGGAAGGTACTATGACACTGATAAGTACTCTTATTTCTTTAATACAAAATTTAGGACACAATTTCACAGGTTCTCATATCTGAAGCACTCAGCACTTTGACATGGAAGTCACAAATGTAAAAGCTCGTTTTAGTTTATCCATCGTTTGTCAGATGCCACATAACTCATTTTTTACATGGTGCCAGTACAACAAGCTGTGTGACTGCCAAGGTTAGAGGGAGTTCTGCTGGCCCGACTATTGTTCAGCTTCACAGTTCTGCAGATAGTTCAGTAGCCTATTGCTTTGAGTCACATAAATGGCTGAGCAGCGGAATGAGCTGCTTTTCCAGTACGTATCTGTTTCTCAAGCTCAGTTCCTCTATCAGAAGTTGGGATATTTGAGGCTTCTGAGCAATATCCTACCTGTTCCTTTGACTGCACACTTCTGCACAGGTAGGTGTTTCTCAGCAGGACTTCAGATGTTTCTGTACACTATCCCAGCCACTTGGTTGTGCCTCTGAGTGTGTGTGCTGTCCTAGCTTGCATCTTAGATCCCGGTGCCACATGCTGGACAGTCTCAGGGTGACCTCTGTACAGTAGGATAGGTAGGATTTCTTGATGTCAGCACTGTCCTCTGTGCTGATCATACCTACCTGGTACTTGGTCTTCCATGATGTTTCTTCACACTTCCCTCCTACCTCCCCTTATTAGCTGCTTGAGGCATTTGTGAGGCAAATCGTCACGTCTCCAAGCATCTCCTCTGAGATTCTGTCTCATGTGCCTGGGGCGTCACATCACTGGTTGATGTGGACCTTAAGCCACGTGATGTCCAACCCAGTATGTGTTTAGCTCTAGGTCACTTGCTTATGCTCCAAGGTAGGCCTAGGTAGCACTGAGGGCCTAGCCTGGATGGATGCCCTAACCAGGATTCAGACTCCTAATTTATTGATCTGAAGATGGTAATGTTGCAAAAATGTAATTTGATAATACACACACACACACACACACACACACACACCATTAAGTACATATTGCTATTAGTGAGGCTGAACCTGTTTTGTCTTTAGAACTTCTTAATTTTTGGTGTAGATTGAACAGGGTGGTAGAAACAGTCCTCAGAGATGCCATCATGATGGACACTGGCTGCAGAGCCATGATCCATATCTCAGCTGGCAGGGTACACCTGTCGCAGGGCTAACACAGAGAGACAGACAACCATCCTCAGTCACATTCACACCTATGGGCCAGTTAACCTAACCACAGTAACTGCATGTCTCGCGCCACCATGCTGCCCTTTATATTATATTTTTTCTCAAAAATAAAAATGAGAACATTTCAAGCTGATGAAAATTTGCAAATTTCTTTTTTTGATGTGATATCAGCAAAAAGTCCAGAAAGAAGAAACAATAAACCTTTAGTTTCTCTTATTCCGTTTCTTTCTTACTTTCCATGATCTGACAGATTTCCTCAGGCAGCTCATCACACCCGTGTGATGAGGCACGTCACCAAATTCAGAAGCTGTTTCCTCCAGAAAATCTGAAACTGATTTTAAACCTTTGTCGCTGATTAAGTTCGCTGTCTGTGTTACGGTGGTTATGACGCGTTCTGTCTTCAGGACTTTGCTGCAGTTTCCTGCTGTGTGACGCTACTTTTTGTTTGGCCATTTTTGGGGGTCAGGCAGCTTAAATGTTGCTGTAAAAGTGTTTTTATCAGCTGATCACTGATCAATGTGTCAGCAGATAAAATACTATAAGTGGTGGAAGTGCCATTTACCAGCGGGCCATTAATAACATCCATATGAAATTATATAGTGGGCCAAATATAATTATATCCTGTGGGCCTTGACTTTGACACATGTAGTGTGTAGAAAACTAAGTACACTCTTGCTGCTTCCATGGGAAGTCAGATGGTAATTAGGAGCCAGGTGCTGATTAATTAATCATCATTAAGTGTGAACTTGTCTATAAAAGCAGAAGTTTGGGCAGTTTGCTGGTCTGGAGTATTCAGCTGTGTGTTAACACAATGCAAAGAAGGAAAAACATCAGCAGTGATCTTAAGCAATTGTTGCTTCCCTTCTGGAAAGGGTTATGAGGCCATTGACAATTTGAAGTCCATCATTCTGCAGTTAGAAAGATTATCCACAGATGGAAAACATTCAAGACAGTTGCCAATCTTCCCAGGAGGGAACATCCCATCAGATTCCCCCCACATTCAGACTGCAACGCTCAGAGAAACTGCAAAAAGCCAAGGACTGCATCTCAGACTCTACGGGCCTCAGTTGGCATGTTGATGTTAAAGTTCATGACAGCACATTAGAAAAAGACTGAACAAGAAGGGCTTGTTTTGGAAGGAGCCAGGAGAAAGCCTCTTCTCTCTAAAGAGAACGTGGCAGCATCTGAACAAACACCCACATATCTTGAAGTCCTTTGGACAGATGAGACCAAAGTGCAGATGTTTGGCCATAATGCACAGCAGCATGTTTGGAGGAAACCAAACAGCTTGGCTTAAAGTGAGTCGTGCAACAGAACAATGATCCCGAGCACAGCAGCAACTGCACAACAGAGAGCGGTGTTGTAATGGGACAAAGTCCAGACCTCAGCCCGATTTAAAATGCTGTGATGGGACCTTAAGAGAGCTGTGGATAAACAAATGGACTGGTTCTTATACAGCACTTCTGCTCTACTTGAGCACTCAAAGCACTAATACCTGTTAAATACCTGCAGACCTCGAGGAACTGAAGCAAAGTTGTAAATGAATGTGTCACAGTTCTTCCAGAACACTGGGAGAGACTGAAAGTCATACATATGATATCAGGTGGGGCAGCATCTTCACCCTCGGCCGTAACTTCTATTTCCGCTAAAGACATAACTGATCTATTTGTCCGAGTGATGAACATAGTTATGGAGAGTTATCTAATTACCTTTATACCACAAAATCCTGCGATATAGTGAAAACTCTGCAGTACGGAATTAGATTAAAAAAAAAGTGGTAAAGTGAAGCCGCAATAAGTGAACTGCGGTATAGCGAGGGACGACTGTACAGAGAAGTTCATGGCGGTGTTGATTTGAAATACATTGAGGTGTACACAACAAGTGCATGACAGCAGTGTGCATGCTTTTTGACACAGAGACTGTAGGCCTAGAATATTTATAGAGAAGTTATATACCTACCATGGCCACAGAGTACTGTGTAATCAAAGATCACTTGTATATTAACATGAGGTTTATCTGAAAGATTACATGGAGACAGAATAAGGCAGGCCTTCCGTTCATTAAGGTCAGCTTGACATGAAGAAGCAGCAGAATCTTTTTTTAAGCCCGTCCTGTCTGGCAGCTTTTACAATCAGAGTTATGATCTGAATGCACTGTTGTGCCATGATGAGCTCTCTAGATTCTCTGTAGGCTCCTCTTTCCACTGTTTTTCTTTCTTAGGGCCCGAGCACAACCTGTGCAAAGGCCCTATTGTGATTGCTTTGGACATTTAGGCAAATTAATTGCTTTTTTGAGGGTCTAAACATGCTCAAAAACTCATGAAATTTGTCAGGTCTGGTGAAAATTTAAGGAATTTAATGGTTTCAGGCATGACCCTTTCAAAATGGCTCTACAGCACCACCTGTAGTTTATTTCCCACTGTTGTGTTTCATGTACATGTATGAAATTTGGTACACGTGTAACATGTCCAGACGAACAAAAAAGACCACAGGGTCTAATGTCCTAAACCCAACAGGAAGTCAGCCATTTTGAAATAAATGAGTGATTTTAGTGATTTCCTGCCCTCATGCTTTCTCTAATAACTCGCAGGTTTCGGATGTTATGAACTTCATATTTGGTTTGTGTAATCTAGCCACCCGGGGGAGTCTTAATTTAAAAAATGGTGAGTTTTTGCCAAGGGGGCATGGCTGTTATGCCACCATGAATTTCGATCATTCGCCATGAAATTTCGACTGGCTCTCATTCATCCTTACAAAATCCAATCCAAAATCCTCCTGCCCTGAACACATTGATACGCATAAAGTCCATTAACATTAGAGCGCCACCTAGTGGGACCTGGAGCCGAAGTTGAAATCAAATTCTGATTAATTAGGTAATTAGGTAGGCTATAGGAAAAAACTGATTGGGTTGTGCTTTGTGAATTGTCTGGCTGGTGTTAAACCTGTATTTGTCGAGGTCGATAATGAGTCTGTTGCTGCCTAACATTTTCATTGTGTGTTGGAGTTGTGGTCGTGTGGTATGCAAACAGTTCATTTCCTGTTAACAAGAAGACAAACTGCATATTTAACATCAGTATATAATGCAGTTTAGTATATTATAAAAAGCTTCACAGCCTGTCTGTGGATGCCCAGAGTATGACAAGTGAACCTCTTTCATGTATTAGATACATACAAAAATGAAGAGCTGGACCCGGTTGCCACAGAGGAGCAGGTCCAGGAGGTCCAGGGGTACCTCGCCAAGGTGACGGGCATCGGAGAAGTTCTAGCTCGCCGGCATATGAAGGTGGTTTTCTTTGGAAGGTATGTACATGTATTCTTCACCGTCTTTCACTACAGTTGGAATGGCATTTATCTGAATGAAAATTACTAAATTATATTTTAGCCACATTCTGTTTTGTGTGCATTAGGTTTTATTTATAAGTATATTTGAAAAAAGCTGTTTAAATTAAACTAAAACGTTGAACAGCAGCTTAAAAAAGTGCAAGTTGACTCCATGAGTGGCGCTTGAATAGGGCGAGACGCTGCTCACAGGTCTGTTACATGTTCTTTAGGACCAGTAATGGGAAGAGCTCTGTG
This sequence comes from Andinoacara biseriatus, assembly GCA_015108635.1. NCBI lineage: Eukaryota > Metazoa > Chordata > Actinopteri > Cichliformes > Cichlidae > Andinoacara > Andinoacara biseriatus. The sequence continues at coordinate 35,805 of VUQJ01039542.1, read as the reverse complement.
ATCAATGCCATGCTGTGTGACAAGGTTCTGCCATCTGGAATAGGACACACCACCAACTGCTTTCTGAGGGTGGAGGGCACGGATGGGAATGAGGCCTTTATCCTCACTGAAGGTTCTGAGGAGAGGAAGAACATAAAGGTCAGCAGAGCTGAGTGAGTGCACACTGTGTGCAAGTGAACAGCGATACCTGACACTCGTGTTGTCTGTGGTTACAGACGGTGAACCAGCTGGCCCACGCCCTCCACCAGGATGAAGATCTGGATGCTGGCAGCCTTGTTTGCGTCATGTGGCCCAAAGCCAAATGTGCTCTGCTCAGGGATGATCTGGTGCTCGTGGACAGGTCAGATGCATGTATTGTAGCCATTATCGAAGTCCATTTTCATTTCCAGAGAATGTGTGATGCCATAAATAAAAGCAGTTTGTATGTAATAGTGCAAAGGTGGAAACCTGAAAACTATATACTCTAAATCAATTGGGTCATAACAGACTGGGAAAGCTTTGTCTTGCTTGTGGAGCATCTCAACTAATAAACTTAATTACATGAGTACTAATTAAAAGAACATCTTGGAGAGTCTTAATCTTGGAGTAAAGATGGGAAGGACTGTAGGGACTAACACTTCAGGTCTATAAGAAGAGTTGCAGGTTGCATCACTTATGAACTGGGCCAGTTTCTGTAAGCAAGAGCCAATCGTCCAGGGAGGAAACGAGAGCATCAGCTCAGGCTAAAAACCACATCATGACGGCCAAACACTGAGCCACAGGGTTCAAACTCTGAAATAGTGCTGCTGTGCAATAAATCGAATTTCACTTTAACTATCCATAATTGAGCAGCCCTACTCTGTAATACAAGTTAAAAATACAGCTATATTGGTTATAGCAAACTGACCTGATAACTGGTACAGGTGCAGCATACTGACGTGCATATGACTGACTGACGTGTTAAGCAGCAGGATAACAGACTGGCGTGGTCTGTAGCGTTCCAGACCACTCAGGGCTGCGGCAGGCTGAGCATTTCACCGGTTCTATCCTATCAAAACAATTTGCTACCAGCATTAGCAAGCAGTCGTCCCCTACACCCGCACCCCCCCCCCGCCCAGTTGTCTGATCCCGCTGGACTGTGAATGTCACCCTGAGAAACTGCAGTTTTTGCCACTTTCACTTTGGCTTCATTTTTCAGGTGGCTGCTTGGAATAAAGGAGATCCAGAAACACCATCAGCTGGGAATGAACTTGTTTAAAATGGGACTGAGGCAGAGTAAAAACTCTCCTGTAGGATGACCAATCATAATGTGGGCTAAAGAGTAAAAGGGCCGGCCATCCGTCCCGCCTGCAGCTCAGCTCTGTGGAAGAGCGGGAAAACGTTCAGCTTTCAGTAGCTTCTTTGTTCCCAGCAGTGTTAAAGGCAGAGTTGATGCTGGTGATCAGGACCCTGGCCAAACTCTTTTTGAAACTTGTTGCTGGTTTTAAATCCTGTGCTAATTACTTACATTTTACACGGCGTGTCAATTTTTTTTAATTATAAAAATTAAATTATTTTTTTTTTGGTGGAAATATTTTTGTAAGAGTCAAAATATAATCAGCCAAGTCAGAGTGCACTTATATAAGTTCTGTCATTGATGACCAAAACATATTAAGTTATACAATACAGATAGATTTATAGCTGCTGCAATAGGAGGATGTGCACGAGTCTGTACTTTGAGCTCAGACTCTTGAATTTGTTTGGTATTTATCTAATTCACAAAAATATGTCAGTCCCAAATCATATTTCTGCTTAGTTGTATCAACATTTGATATTCTTTTGAATGAAAGCTGCTGTGCTGACTTGCTGCGGTTCTATTATTTAACATGATGTTTTCCCCTCCAGCCCAGGTATTGACGTTACCACAGAACTGGACAGCTGGATCGACAAGTTCTGTCTGGATGCTGATGTGTTTGTTCTGGTGGCAAACTCTGAGTCCACTCTGATGCAGACGGTAAGATACGATTGCAGTGAGTTTCATCCAGAAGCTGCTGTGAGCTCTAGAACTGAATCAAGTATTCTGTAAAGAGATGAAGTCCAAGCAATCTGTTGATGATCACATCAAAACAGGGTGAATCATTTAAATGCAAAGATGCCTGACAGAAAATTTGAACCTCTGCAGGGATCCTGTGACTCTGTTATGCAGTGGGGAACATTTTGCTCATATAGTTTGAATCCAGGGAATGGTCATGATGACAAATGAATCCAAAGTTGTTCAGAGTGATTCCTTTATGATGGATTTCTGTCCCAATGGGAGTGCTCTTTTTCCAGAATAGCAGTGTCACATATCCAAAGGGCAGATCAGCTCACTGAATGCTTTGAGTATGAAAGAATAAAAAAAAAAAAAAAAAATTAAAATA
>VUQJ01039542.1:9976-24221 GCA_015108635.1 Andinoacara biseriatus | reverse complement strand
TAAGCTGCTACGGTAAGGTCTCAGGTCTGCCGTCTGGCTGTTTGCTTCTGATAACAACCTGATGTCCACCCTCCATAATGCTCCGTGTGGCCTAAACCTTTAAAACTAGGAGGGGAAAAGCGCACGAGTGAGAGGGAAGCATGCACACTGGGACTTTTTCCCGCTAACAACATGAAACGGTGTTTGCATGTTGGTATAAAGGTCACATCCTGTCCAACATGAAACTGTAGCGAAGCAGATTCAGGTTGTTATGAATCTCATATTAATGATTTAATGCATCGATGGAGAAATGAGAGTTCCTGCTCGGGATTACGGAAGTGTAGACACAGTTGTGTTTTCCAGGTTTTGCTTTCAGACGGGCAGATTTTATTAATGTTTGTGTGTGTGTGTGTGTTTTTTTTCTTTTTCAGGAACAAGGCCGGCTGGCTGGACAGCGAGCTCAACATGTTCACCCAGCAGTATCTCCACCACAGCAAGTAAGCCAGGCGGAGCATCCTCAGAGGGATGGAATGACACCAGAGGAACATTTAGTACCCCTGCTGACATTTCCTGTAGGAAACACACATATTTTAGGTATATTTTAAGTCACTGACTTAACAGAAGAGGATCCATTGAAGGGGAAGTTTGGATGTCTGACATAAGTGGAAGGAGCTGCTAATTAGTCGTGATGTGGTTGTGTGGACATGAGCTCAGGATTGGAGTGTTTTGAGCTCCTTCATATTCAGTCTCTAGGTGCTCGATAGACACCCTGAGCTCTTCCTGTGCATCCTCATCAGCACTGATCAATGGCGTGTACCACCTTCTATCAAACTCCACACTGTCCATTAAAGGGATTCCAATGAACTGCCACTTTGAGCCTGTGTAGACACTGGAGCAGTGGGATTCAGGTAAGGCACTCCACGAGGGGCAAACGAGTCTGCTGTAAGCAGATCGTGTTAGATTATTCTACATAAGAAGGCTCTGCATATTTGGAAGAGAGTGAAGTGAAAGCAAAGCATTGTTTGTGATTGGAGGTATGAAGCAGCCTGCTGGGAGCTGACATGCTCACGTTTTCCTTATGGGCACCGTCAGTGTGACAAACACACCCTGCTGTTCACACTCCATCAGCTAATGTGTAGCTTCGATGTGCATTTCCTTTATTTCCTTTCAGATGCATCTGGAATATTGTAAAGCTTGGCTGTTTTCTGCTTTACTCTTAAACACTGTGAGCTTCCACATGACTGAAACATTTGGCTTGATGTCCTGATAAATTCCATACGCCAACAAAAAACCGTCTTATCACACTAACCCACTCTGGTTCTTATTAAACACGTTTCCTGTTTATGCCACATCACCACCACTGACAGGTGATCTTGGTACAATATGATCCTCTAGATTTCATATGGATATGACTTAGATTTGGATTTGTCCCATGTTGCAGATTCCCCCCCACAAAAACACACACACGTATGCATGCATGGTAACTACACTCCCCAACAGTAACGCCTTCCCCTGCAGGACAGTGTGGCCACCACTATAAAGTGTGAAGTAAGCTGTGAAGCAGCCGCCAAAGAGTCCGGATCCTGTGTAATTGATGTCGCAGAACGAGCTCGATCAGCTGACGGCCCGCTCTGTGATCCACATGATCTGAAGGACACGGCGTCAGTCTCCCAGTTCCAGACACTGCCAGGCCCCCCGAGGTCCTGTATCCATGTGGTGAGGGGTCAGGGGGGTCTGTGGAACCCCAACAGTATGAGGTTTTAATGATTTGGCAGCTGCTTTTAAGCTGCAGCAGTGAATCTCGGTTTGGAGACTTTCAGTACCTGTTTGGATCAAACGTTCATAGTTTGGCTTTTTGATGCTCTGATTGGAAGAACAAACAGATTTTCCTGTTAGGAACAGTTTGCAGAGACGAATGTTTTCTGCCTACAAAAAGTGTGTTTTGGTTGCAATAAAAAAAGGGATATACATCTTTTTTTCTTTTTTTTTTCTCATATTTTGAGCTGAATTGAAGTCCAGATGTCTCGCAGACCTCAGAGCTTTCATGTGATCCTTATTGTTTGCTGTTAAACTCTTCCATTGACAAAGCAAATGTGTGTGTGTGTGTGGAATAGCATTTTTGTCTTGCACTAAATGTTGTGGTCTCTGATGTTTGTCAAATTAGGTGATTCTCTTAGCAGAGCATAAATGTGCCTCAAACTGTCCACAGTCAGAAATGCCAAATGCTGCTGCTGTGAAACACTTCTTTCAGGGTGGAGACGTGGACTTCATCTATTTGCTTTTTGTTTAGGTTTTCCTTTCAGGTTTCTCACTTTGTTTTAGCCTGAAGCAAATGTGCACCAACAGAAGGTTTCTGGCTTCAGGGCGGTACCTGCATGCAGTCACTAATGTACTTTCGTGTCCTATTAAAATGTGTATGTATGTATATGTAAAGAAAATAAGTGAACAAAAAATAAATGCTAAAAATGAAATTGTTTTTTGAATATTTGATAATTATTCTCCAATCCAAATGTTGTGTAATGTGAAACCAGTCTGCAGGATTGGGAGCCAATGGAGCTGTTTGGCTCTTTATAGTTCATCTGTGCTGCAGAGTCCTTTCTCCTGGATGCTTCACACAAACCTAACATTAGGTCTGCTTTGTTGTTATAAAATCTAATAGAGATACAGAAGGAAAAATGTGATGGCGAGGATGTCCTTAGAAAGCTCGGTTAGCCAGCTGCATCCATAAATACTTAGTGAAGCTGACCCTGGCACAGTGTCGTCATGATGTTCTAAAAAGATCACTTTTAGGCCATTATTCAACACCATAACTAAATTAGTAGCAGTTATTTCTTGTCCACACTGAAGGACGCCCTGTATAGACAAAAGTACCGAGCCACACCTTTTGTTCTTTGACTTCAGGTGTATAAAATTGAGCACCTGACCAGGGAGTTGTCTGCCTTTACCAACATTTGTGAAAGACCAGGTTCTAAAGAGCTTGGTACTGTTATAGGATGCTGCTGTTTCAACAGGTCAAATTTCTTACCTCCTACCTCCCATGTTATTGGTGTTATTGGAAAGTGGACGTGTTTAGGATCTACATCGACTCAGCCAGGAAGTGACAAACCATATGTAGTTACAGAGCAGGATCCTCTGCCGACTCGGACCTCGTCTGCATTTACATCGGCACAACAACTGTGCGGGGAGCTTCGTGGCCAAGCAGCTCCTGTAGGTGTAATGTATAGATGGACCAGTACTTTTGTACATAGTGTATGTTCTTCACACTCAATGCCAAACCCTATCTGGCAAAGAGTGTGAAGAATACAGAATAGTATTAATATTGGCCTTCAATTTCCAGTATTTGTCAGACTGTAGCATGGATGGACTAAATAACCCTTATGGTGCTCATCGCGACTATCTACCATTTTTATCATCCTCTGACATGTTGAAAAGAGGATGGACTCCGCAGAAGTATAAAATTTGCTATTCCAATATAAAAAAAAGGATTCAATTTTAGTTATAATTGAGTATATTGCTGAGGTTCAGAGTAGCCTCACCAATAAAGCTTTGGCTACATTAATAATGTGGCCAGGAGATGGCAGTATAATATCACCTTTGATGAACTCCAGAGATCCAGGTAGCAAACAACAGCTAACAAAACACTTTTCAACAAAGTTAATTGAAAGGTTTTCACGTATCTGAAGTTTTTAATCAGTTCCTGGAAAGCACCTTGTTATTCTGAGGTCCTTATAATCGAATGGGATCAATTATAAACATCTTTCCAAGAAAAAGAAATGTTTTCAGTTTGAGCTGTTAATTCCTTCCACAGTTCTTTCATAGAGTGTATTGGTAGAAATAACTATTTGCTTCATATTTGCATTGAATGCTTCTTAGTGTGTACTTTTTAACCACTCAGGAGGACGAATTGAGTGTTGGCAGTTTTTAACCCCCCCCCCAGTTACCAATGGCTGCACAGAGGGTGATATTGCCACCCCACTAGCCAGGGCCTTCCACATGTTCCACATGGGCGCTCCTGCAACAGACAGTGGTGTTGGAGTTGTGTGCGCATTCTTCTGACAGTGTTTACCTGTTTTGCAAAACAGGTATGAAATGACTGAGACTTTGTTTAAGGTTTAGCAACACGTGGAATGTGTGACTGAGAATGTGTTTGCTGTTTCACAAAAGACATTGAGTTGCACCGGATGTGTCTAAGTGCTTGAACTGTGTTAGCGGTTTGGCCAAAGGAGGGTGTGATTCGAGAAATTTGTTTAGATTTGATTTAGGGAATGGGGTTTAGTGTTTTAACGACTGAGAAATAATTCTGCTTGCAACTCTGAAACCTAGTGAGAAGACCTTTATGACTGACTTTGACTATGTTAAAGCTGGAATTTCTAACTAGGAGGAGGTATGTCAGCAATTGACAAAACAAATGAAAAAACTGTTAGAGCTGCTTTATTAGAAGAAGCAGGTGAAGAGGCAAAGTGACAGAAGATAGGATATAGCAAGAGTTATGCACATAGGACATCAGTCTTGAGTATTTACTTTGAACATCCATCCATCTTCTTCCATTTATCTGGGTCCGGCTCACGGGGAAGTAGACTAAGCAGAAAAGCCGAGGCCTCTTTCTCCCCAAGCCACCTCCTCTAGCTCATCCAGGGGGACACTGAGGGATTTCCAGGCCTGCCAATAGATATAATCTCTCCAGCCTGTCCTGGGTCTGCACCAGGGTTATAATAGTTTTGGATTTTACATTATAGTTTTGTTTTAGTTAGTTTTTACTTTTTTTTCTCTAATTCGGTTAGTTTTAATTAGTTTTTATTTTTGATTTCATGCTTAGTTTTAGTTAGTTTTAATTAGTTTCAGTATTAGTTTTAGTATTTTTATACTTAATCAGGTGCAAGATTAAATGCACAAAAGTGACTATTGTGTACAAAAAACTTGACAAAGATACCCTTTAAAGAAATATATGCAGCAACCAACTGTTCACAGACAGCAGCACTACGTGCTAAATGTGTGTAATATTAAGGACACACATGAACATCAACAGGGAGAAACAAAGAAAAATATGAACTCCAAAACTCAATAAATTCTGCAATAAACTCTACAATAAACTTCAGCATCAATGCAGCAGATTATCAACACCTACATGTCGTGTTTGACAAAAACAAACTCTTTGAAAGAGTCAAAGCTCAAATCCAGCTGCATCCTGATGTTGAATCTGCTTCTGTTTTGGAGCTAGCTTGGTTAGATGCTTCTAATTAGACTCTGAGGGTCTTTGCGGGCCTCTGTACACAACCTATGGAAGTGGCCGACCTCATGTGCGCATTTATGCTTGTGTTAATTACCTTGTGGTCACGTGCTGGTGTTTTTATATGAGGTGCCGTTGGGAGTGTTTTTTTTTTTTTGGTCCTCATTTTTTGTGCTCAGTTTTTTGGCTGCAAACATATATGTCCCTGTTTTTCCACTTTCTTCATTCTCTCACTTCCATTCTGATAGTTTCAGCAGTCTCCCTCCAGGAATTTGCTGGCATTTGTGAGTCCTTAAATTGATGCTTTGATTATTATTCTTAATTGTTATTCTCCGACTGATAAAGCAGCCGATGAAAAGTAGCCGGAAACGCACAAAGACTAAACAGGTTAATCACAATGTTGTGGGCTGCATGGACCCGAAAAGTAGTCGCGTTTCTTCAGAGGTCCTCGTCAGGTTACCTCCTAGGATCAGAACAGTTTCTGTAGCTGCGTTCTCTGCAGACTGCTGCCATTATTTTACGGACCAGCGTGGTGAGTGCACGTACGCACATGCATGACTAGAAAATGAAAGTTTATCTATAATTTCAGTTAGTTCTAGTTCGTTTACTAAACGTTTTGTAAACTCACAATACAGTTTTAGTTTGTTATCATTTTTCCTTTTAATTATAGTTTTTATTTATTTCAGTTAACGACAGTGGTTTTTCAATTTCAGTTTTCGTTAACTATAATAACCCTGGTCTGGACCAGGGCCTCGTTCCAGAAAAACGTACCTGGAACACCTCACCCAAGAGGCACTCAGGAGGCATCCTGGCCAGATGCCCGAACCACCTCAACTGGCTCCTTTCAGTGTGGAGGAGTAGCAGCTCTACTTTGAGCCCCTCCCGAATGGCTGCATGTCTCACCCTATCTCTAAGGGAGAGGCCAGCCACCCTTCGGGGGAAGCTCATTTCTGCAGTTTGTATCCAGGATCTCATTCTTTTGGTCACTACCCAAAGCTTGTGGTAATAGGTGAGAGCGGGGACGTAGACTGACCAGCAAATTGATAGCGTCACTTTCATGCTCAGCTCTCACTTTTCCATGATGGACCGGTGCAGCATCCACATCACTGCAGATGCAGCCTCAATCCATCTGTCAATCTCCTGCTCCTTTCTCCCATCACTCTGAAACCCCTTTACTTGGGGTAGCAACTTGTCCCTGAACCAGGATTGGGCACCCCACCCTTTTCTGGCGGAGGACCATGGCCTCTGAACTTAGAGGTGATAATTCTCAGACCAGCCACTTCACAATCGTCTGGCAACCATTCCAGTGCAAGCTGGAGGCCACCACCTGATGAAGCCAACAGGATCGCATTATCCGCAAAGAGCAGAGATGAGATTCTGAGTCCACCAAGGAAGAAGCCTTCCACCACATTGATACGCCTAGAAATACTGTCTATAACAATTATGAACAGAGTTGGTGACAAAGGGGAGCACTGGTGGAGACCAACACCCACAGGAAAGGAGTCAGACTTACTGCCAGCAATATGGACCAAGCTTTTACTGTGGTTGTACAGGGACTGAATGGCCAGACACACCATACTCACACAGGACCTCCCACAGGATACCCTGAAGGACGCAGTTGAATGCACATGTAGACTGGTTAGACAAACTCCCACGCACACTCAAATATTCTTCAGAGGATAAAGAACTGGTCCAGCTTTCCCGACCAGGATGAAAACCACATTGTTCCTCTTGAATCTGGGGTTCGGAAGGTCTATGCCAGCACCCTGGCATAGACCTTCCGAGGGAGGCTGAGGAGTGTGATCCCCCGATAGTTGGAGGACACCCTCTGGTCCCCCTTTTTGAAGGTGAGGACCAACAACCCAGTCTGCCAATCCGGTGGCATTGCTCCAGATCTCCACGTGATGTTGCAGAGGCGTATCAACTAAGACAGCCCTACAACATCCAGAACCTTCAGGAACTCAGGGCGAATCTCGTCCACTCCAGGGGCCCTGATACGAAGGGGTTGTTTAACCACTTTAGTGACTTCAACCCCTGAGATGGGCAAGTCGTTCCCCTTCTCCCCAGACTCAGCTTCCACTACAGAAGGCATGTCAGTGGGATTAAGGAGATCCTCAAAGTAATTCTTCCATCACCTGACTATAGCCTCAGTTGAAGTCAGCAGCTCGCCACCCGCACTATAAACCAGGGGTCATCAACTACATTTGTCCAAGGGCTGGCCAGAATTTTTCTGGGCAGACACTGTGAGGGCCAGATGCTCTGGTAAAGTAAAAATAATATTAATATTGTATCCTAAGTAATATATTATCATTTGATATATCAATTTTCCTTTCCCTTCTTGGAGTCGCTCGGCAGGGTGCTTGAGGGTGCTCCATCCAGTGACTCAAGTGGGCAATGACAGTGAGACTTGAAGGGGCATGACCTGGAGGAACGACCTGCCTGATCTGAACTCGAATAGTGTTTTGTTATTGGACTTCTGTGGAAACTACAGTTTGTCGATAACGAAGACCATGTTTGAACATAAAGATGTCTATAAGTACACCAGGACGCCCTATATCACAGTTTGGTGATTGATTTTGTAATTGTATCATCAAAACTGTGGCTGTATGTTCTGGACACCCAAGTGAAGAGAGGAGCTGAATGTCAACTGATTACCACCTGGTGATGAGTTGGATCAGGTGGCAGGAATCTGGACAGACCTGGCACCTGAGGTGTCAATAAAAATGGGAGGGTCTAGCCTGCCATATAAAATGCACTACATACATCCCGCGGATGGGACATGGCTGTCCATTGACGAAAGCCTCAAGCTCCGAGGGGAGAGAAGCTAGAGAACTGAGACTCCAGCATAGCACAAACAGTTCAGAAACAATTTGAAATGAACAAAACAAACAAACCATTTATTTACTGATTAAGTCGTGTTAGACTTCTTAATATTAGCGGATCTATTCTGACCCATAGCTCAGATGTGACTGATTCTAAATGATGGCTTTACAGCAGACAGCCACTCCCCCTTCTCCAGGTACTGCGTACTGGCACAGAATCTTTTAGTGGTACCCAGTACCAGACCGTACCGGCTTACTTTAACCCCTGCATATAGTGAGGGTGTGCTAGGAATGCCTGGCAGAGGCCCCGGTCCGCAAGATCTTCAACTCCTACATCTGCCAGAACTTTGACAGCATTGCAAGGGAGACTGAGGGCACTGAGTCCAAATGGACCATGTTCAGCACCTAAATTGTTGAGGCTAGTACTCAGAGCTGTGGCTGCAAGGTGGTTAATGCCTGCTGTGGTGGTAATCCCTGAACCAGATGGTGGAAGAAAGCCATCAAGCTGAAGGAGTCCTATCAGGATTGGCTAGCCCATGGGACTCCAGAGGTCGTTGGTACTGCCAGGCCAAGTAGAATGCAGCTCGGGTAGTTGCTGAAGCAAAAGCTCAGGTGTGTGAGGAGTTTGTTGAGGTCATGGGAAAAACTTTCGGACAGCCTCGAAGAGATTCTGATAAACCATCAAGCAACTCAGGAGAGGAAAGCAGTGCTCTACTCACACAGGCGACCCACCGGATGAGTAGGTGGCTTGGAGTGTACTTGCATTCGATCACAGCAGCTCCTTTGTGTGTATTGAAAAAACACAAAAAAAGAGAAAAAAGCCAAAATTTATTTAATTTCATGCTAAACTCCAAAAATTGGCCAGACAGAATTGTTAGCAGTATTTCAAAATTGATGGTAAAAACCTTTGTTTCAAGCATGTGATGCTTATTTAAACTCACTGCAAGTAACAGGTGTGAACAATATAAAAATCACACCTGAAACCAGATAAAAAGGAGAGAAGTTGACTCAATCTTCAAGTCCATCTTCAGAGATCTTGATGTTCCTTTGTCCACGGTGTGCAACATAATCAAGAAGTTTACAGCCCACGGTACTGTAGCTAACCTCCCTGGACGTGGACGGAAGAGAAAAATTTATGAAAGGTTGCAGTGCAGGATAGTCTGTATGGTGAATAAGCAGCCCCAATCAAGTTCTAAAGAAACTCAAGCTGTCCTGCTGGCTCAGTGTGCATCAGTGTCAGCGCCAACCATCCATCGACATTTAAATGAAATGAAACACTGTGGCAGGAGACCCAGGAGGACACCACTGCTCTCAAAGAGACATAAAAAATCTAGACTGCAAATGGACGGAAGTAAGCCAAAATCCTTCTGGGACAATGTCTTGTGGACAGATGAGACCAAGATGGAGCTTTTTGGTAAAGCATATCATTCTACATCATTTTACCAAAAACAGAACGAGGCCTACAAAGAAAAGAACACAGTACCCACAGCCAAATATGGAGGTGGAGGTTCAAAGATGTTTTGCTGCCTCTGGCACTGGATTCCTTGACTGTGTGCAAGGTATCATGAAATTTGAAGATTACCAAAGGATTTTGGGTTGCAATGTACTGTCCAGTGTCAGAAAGCTGGGTTGGCGTCCAAGGTCATGGGTCTTCAAGGAGTACAATGACCCCAAACATGCTGTGGCTGTAGCTCAGGAAGTAAGCGGGTCACCTACCAATCGGAAGGTCAGCGGTTTGATTCCTGGCTGCTCCAGGCCACATGCCAAAGTATCCTTGGGCAAGATACTGAACCCGAAGTTGCTCTCCAACACAAGCGTTGGAGTATGAATATGTGTCTTAGACAATAAAATGGAAGGGTAAACATGTTGTATCAGCGCTTTGAGTGCTCAATCAGAGTAGAAAAGCGTTACATAAGAACTAGTTCATTTACCATTTACTTCAAAAAGCCCAAAGAAATGAATGAAAACAAAGTGCTGGAGAGCACCTGTGGAGAGATCTTAAAATTGCTGTTGGGAGAAGGCACCCTTTGAATATAAGAGACCTGAAGCAGCTTGCAAAAGAAGAGTGGTCCCAAATTTTAGTTGAGAGGTGTAAGACATACCTGTCAGGTCTCCCGTTTTGGCTGGGAAACGCCCGTATTTTACCCCTCTGTCCCGAATTCCTCGTGTTTTATTTTCCCGTAAATTTCCTGAATTTTAATATAACTTTAAAAAGCATTCCTGTGCCACTCCAAATGAATTCTCACTAGCCTCGCAAGAACTGCCACCTGCAGTAGCCTGAGTGGCATTTCTTGTGAGGTCAGTGCCAACAGCGGGAAAAAACCTGGAAAAACAACTGGACCTCGGTTGGGCTCAGTGTTGCCAACTTAGTGGCTTTTCAGACCCCCGTAGTGACTTTTTTTTTTCCAAAAAGTATCAAGCAACAAATTTACCAACTTTTTCCAGTGATGTCTGCGACTTTTGGAGAGTTTTGGAAATAAACCGGAAACCTGAAATCCTCAGCTGTCGCCACGTTTTGCGTACATGAAACCTTCATACTGCATCCCTTCGTCCGTTTTGGCATCGCCCAGACCTCACTTTAACTCCACCCTCCAACCTCTGGACCTCACTTAAACACCGAGCCTGCCTACCTGCTCCCTCCGCTCCTTTCCCTGGACCTTGCTTCGGCCTTTATCAACCTTTGAGACTGCCGACAGAAATTGGCAGCAGTGCTCCAGATAAAGGAGGAGGGTTGAACGTAGCTACCAGTCGCACCCCACAGTGTTTTTGTTAAATTTGATATTCTAACATTAAACAATACGGGACAAAATTGATCTATGCAATGTGGGTCTAGGCAAAGCATTAAAGTTATTAAGTTATTTCATAAAGTTCATTTGTAGTTCTAAGCATATTAAGGGTGTTTTTTCTTCACTTTTTGTCTCTCCAAAGATGTTATTCCTCCTACAGCCTCAATTGCAACTAGATGCAAATGACCAGTTATGCAAATTAGGTGATGACATCATGTAGCAACCTCTATTTTCAACGGAGGGAAATTTCCAGTATTTTTAAGTACAAAACTTGACAGGTATGAGTGTAAGAAGCTTGTTGATGGTTATAGGAAGTGTTTGAGTTCAGTTATTTTTTCCAAAGGGTGTGCAACCAAATATTAGGTTGAGGGTGCCATTTTTGAAAAAAAAGGCATCTCATCTTTGGCTGTGAAATGAAATTGCTAAAATTTACCATAAGATCCAGATAAAAAAATCTCTTTTAAAAGAAAAGTGTCCAGGCAGATTTAGAAGGTTTTACATCTGAACTCTTCATGTTTCTATATTCATTTTAAAAACATCTACAACAAAAACCCTTCTGAAAAGTAGATTGTCCTGAGATAAACTCTCATGTAACATTTTATTGTTTCCCTGATCATTATATCGACATTGGTATGCAAAAGTTTGGGCATTTTCATGATTTTCCCTTAGAAATAATTGGTTGTTAGAATCAGCAGTTTCAGTTAAATATATCATATAGTAGACCAACACGCTGATATTTGAAAGTGTTCAATAATTATTGTGATGTTTCAGGCACAGCTGCCCTTTTTCAGACTTAATCACAGGTTGCAAAAAACACATTTTACACACCCGCCCACTCAGTGTGTGGTGTGCAGACTTTTCTTTTGCTCAGTCTTATACTTTTGTTCCTGCACCCTTTTTGAACTTTTTGGGATGTGCGTGTTCTCATTAATCTGGTTTAAATGAAGCATTGAAGCAACAAATATGTGTCAAAGATTTTTTTATAATCGCATTATTCGAGTTAATCAAGGAATCGTCGTAGCCCTACTTTATAATTAAACCCACTGAATTAAATCTGAAGGTCTACTTGGCTAATTCAGACTCCACTGTGGTGGCGGACAGTGACACTAATATACATGTTGTTTCACTGTCCAAAAACTAATGGACCTAAATGTATATCCAAAATAGATGTAATTGGATATGACTGCTCAAAAATATCTCTAAACTGCATTTTTAAAGTGAGATGAAACATGGAGTTTGGAGTGTTTTGACATGGAGTTACACCAGCATAGAGATATTACAGATACAGTGTAAATAAAAGTGACCAGAAAACTGAGAGAAAATGTGAGTCCCATACTCTCCTTGCCATGTTTGCAGGCACAGAGCAACAAGAAAACTATGACCTGACTATGAATGTTTTTCTGACTTATCTAATAGAACAGATTTTATTAAAAAATTTGGTCATATTCTACTCTCTTCAAAATTATAGACTAAGTATAATATGATCATATTGAATCTATGTAGCGTGGCTTCTATATCACTCCTGCTAGCTGGAAAAACTCGTATCTGTCTGAAGGATAAACAAGTGTACGGCCCTTATTCTCAGAACTGCAGGAATTTAGAGTCTTCAAAGAGAAATTGTGTTTCTGGGACTCAAAGTTATTATCATTTCAATCAAGAAATAAATCTCAACTTGTTGCCCGTATCACTTGCAGCCATGTGACACGGTGAGCATTAGCATTCAGTACGTTATCAGAAGGTTTGTAGGACTTAGTTTAAGTTTTAGTAACCAGAGAAAAGTGTCAGTGCGCTCCGTAAGTCTTTGTACTTTTGTCTTTCCATTCATGTCATTCAGAAAATCCCTTCACATACACAGGAAAATAAAAATATGGAGTGATTTTCTTCGTGATCTGCACTTGTAGAATGAATATAAATTTGATGGACAGATGCTTTGGATCATTCTTGTGATTTTTTTCCTGTATGTATGAATGTTCAAGAGCTCAGCTGAGTAGAAAGATACTATGAAGTACTCGTTCAAGCACACATGAACTGAAAGCTACAAAGTGTTTGTATTATGATCATTCAGCCGATCACGCGGTTCGCGTCTGCTGCGGTTCGTGAAATTATGTGAATGCATGTTTGGAGTTAAAATGTTTTAAATGTACTGATTTACTATTACAGGTCTACTTTAGTCATGCACAGATACATTATTAATTTTTATGGAATTTTAACTTTAATAATCAAAGAATTTGGGAATTCTCTGCAATATCCATGTTCCCATTTGAACCCTAATGTTTTACTAATTAGTGAGTCCCCGACTCTGGAACTCTGCCTTTGGTGTCTTTAAAAAAACAGCCAAAAACTTCCTCGTGTTTGGTTAATGTTTGTTTCCTGTTATGCTCTGATGTTGCGAAGCACTTTATGATATGTGTCTTGTTATATATAAATCAGATGTTACTTTAGTTAGTTCATTCTACAGTGAACAGAGCGGTGATCTCAGCAATCACAGGCCACGTGAAGATGAATCATCTTCATGTGTCAGTGGATGAAACTGCAGATTGTTTTTTTTCATCAATTCATTTTATTGTGTTATTTTTGTTGGTCGATATTTGGTGTCTGCTGTTCGTCTTGTTTTTACTTAAAGTTCAGCTCTTTGCCGCTGAGACAACAGTCTCAAACACTTTGTTCCAAAATAAATGAACAGCTTCGAGTTCAGCCTTAATTATTACAATACAAACATTGTACTAAATGTACCAAATAGATCTCATGCAGACTGGAGATGTTATTCAAGCACTCATCATCACCATCATCACGCTGTCTACTTTTACTCCTGTGAAAAATTGCTCAATGAATGGACACTTCAGACAGCTATTTAGCCAACGAAATGCATCTTGCATGGTGAATCTGTGTTGCTTGATCAACAAAATGGCAACATTGATCCCAGAGGTGGCTCTCAGGCTCATGAAGGTCTCATGCTCTGCTGGCCTGTGAGCTGGTCTTGTTCTCACTGTAATCGCCTGTGAAAAAACAATTTAGCAATGCTTCCAACAGAGAAAACCCACTCCGGCACCAGTAATAAATGTCTGACCATAAGAAATTAGCTATGTTTCCAGCTCGGCTTTAACTTTTAGAAATCTTTGACTTTATTTTCTATTTCTGGCTCGGCTCAGTATGACTGATTTGCATCTTCTCTCTTATATCCACCAACTCCCAATTGGTACAAGGTGTTTGACCTGGAGCTGCTTCAATTTCAGATAGACAGCCTAAATCCTCCAGCTATCTTTAGTCTTCATCACCTCAGTATTACTTCAAGCGCGGCCATCACTGTGATGTGTGCATGTTTGTGCTGCCGGGGACCTTGACTAAGATGTCAGCCACACATCAGGGTTTGTTTGGCACACTGCTGTCAAACACTGAAGCCCAGTGCCTCTGCAAACCAGCAGCTTACACAC
>VUQJ01039538.1:0-17030 GCA_015108635.1 Andinoacara biseriatus | reverse complement strand
GGGGGAAGCCTCTTTGGGGAATTTAAAGAGGCAGTCCACTTAAAGAAAAGTTTACAGTAGATTAAGTGACGAATAGCATGGCTTTTCCTAAATGAATCGTTTAACATTTGGAAAAATACACTTATTTGCTAGTTGCTAAACTTTAGCTGAGAAGATTAATTTACACCTTGGAGCAGCATGCTAGCTTAGCTTAGCGTTCAGACAGGAAACACTGGCAAATTTGTGTCAAATTTTACACTTCCCTTTGGGGAAAAAATAAGGAAGCTATATTGACTTATTTATGAACTTTAGAGGCACTCACAGCTGTCCTTTTAAATCTTTCTTGAGTGTATTCTTAATCTAATATTAGGTTAAAGTAAGCCAAGCTAGTTTTTTGCTACTCTTTTCAAACCATAACTTCACTTTAACATTACAGTTAAGGTAAAGCTTGGGTGGCAACAGTCTTCTCATTTAACCGTCGGCAAGACACCCACATGTGCAATTCCACAAAAGTCAAATGCTTTGTCTTTGTCTTCTTGTCATAATTCAATAGCAACATCTCTTTCTAGAGTGAGTGTTTACTGGCTAACATAGGAACTATGGCTACGGGAGCAAGTAGTTCCAATAACATTAATGACAGCTAAACCTGAAGACTGTATACAATGCTACAGTTTGCTGAATTAAAAAAAAATATCTGTAAACAAATGAAATTACATTTATTTATTGGGTGGAAACACCAGATAAGCTAAGGCCTCGAAACTGGTCAGTGAACGCCTGGCAACTTATAGTCGCAAGGGAAAAATGTGTAAATATGTTGGTGAGTTGACGCTGGAGGTTGCTGGCTGTAGATTTTGTGCAGTGGCCCCCAGTTTTCACCGACTTGTCTGCAAACACTTGCTATATACTCTCTGAGCTGTAGCGAAACTTACAAAAAAGTGATGCACACCAAAAATGGGAAACATTTGTCTCAACAGTAAAAGTTGTGCCTTACCACTGCAACCAACACATTTCAAAAGGCACAACTTTAACTTTGAAGATGAACAGTCTCTGTTTCTGGTTTGTGTTACAAGTGTTTGCAGACAAGTCAGCGACTGGTGGTTGCCAGATGGTTGCAGACCACTCTCTAGGCTTGAGTGTCTACGGCTTTAGCAGTCGACTTCACAGCGTCTGTTAGCAACCTCCAGCACCCATTCATCAACTGGAACATACACAATACATATTCTTCTCTTGCAACTGGTGGCTGCCAGAGGGTTGCCAACCGGTCTCGAGGTTTGTTTGAAGAGTAAAAATCCACTAAAGGTCAGATATTTTCCTTTAAACACCACCCATCGGATTTAACAATTTCATCCCTGTTCCAACAGAACCTTTTGTGACATAATCATAATTTTTTTGTAAAATGGCCAACGTCACCCATCAGTGCTGAAAAAAGGATTTGCACACAATATAAAATGAGTAAAAGAGTAAAGCGTGATGGCGGAAAAAAGGAGCTGAATTGCAAAAGGACAATAATGACTGCATTACTATTTCTCTTGCTGTCGTTGCGAGTATCCAGGGCACACAATTAGCATCATTTCCTAAACAGATAAACAGGTACTAACACAAGAAAAAAAAATCCTCAGCACCAGAAAAATGACTGACATAAGTGGAGCTGAGAAGAAGCTTCAAAATGTAGAAAAACATGTTCACGGTATATACTGAATGTGCTTAAAACACAGGCCTGAGTAGTGGCACATAACATGCACACACCTAAATACTACACAGGCATTAAAACCAAGCATTGCCTCAGACCTGTGAGTCATTATTAGTCTCCATAAATATTAAGGAGTGTCATGGTCACTTTGCCCCTTAGTCGAGTTCTTTTTCAAGATACTGTGCTGCTGTTACACCGAACGGGTGGTTATCGAAGTCAGTAGAATCAGTACTGGTGTCTTTCCTCCTAAGCTTATTCTGAGAGGAGGCTGTCTTGACCTTAGTACATTTGATTAATTCTAGAGCTTTAAAGCAATTGTAATCGATGTCTGGGTTTTCATGTTTGTTCTTTGTCATCGAGTCAATCTCCTCATGCACCCTTAGCTGGAAACTGTATCCATAAGCTATCTGTTTTCATTTGAATTTTCATTTACTCATCACAATGGGAAATAGTTTAAGTTCAGTATCTAATCGGATTCTGATAGTCAAAGAAAGACACAAATGCTTGAAGTCAAGACATAGCTGTGATCTGTCCGCATCTCCTGTAACGTGGATATTTCACTCACATTTCTATAAGTAAAAAACAATGATTGCAAGAATATGGACCACTATTTAACAGAATGGAAGGCTGCTTGATGGAAGACACCTTTTGTTGGTCAGAGTTGCCTTTTGTTACTATTCAGTTGCTGAGGAGATTCAGGGAGTCGATTTCTTTCTAGATTCTTCCAGCAAATTTAGTGAGCCATTAAAATATCAAAGGTACAGTAGATAGCGATCTAGGATCACGACACGTGGTGTGAAAGTTGTGGAACTGAATAGTATGAGATGAGTAATGAAGACTTCCCATGATTGGGGCTATTGTCTCGGCCACTCAAGGCAAAAGACAATTTCCAAATTCCCACAGTGAACAGAACACATGGAATCATGAGAAGACACAACACGCATGCCATTACAGGGCAACACACACTAGGCCTCCGGAATTTGGAGGCTGGAGTAAAGACAATTAGTTATTGTCCAAGTGACGTGCAACTTAGCCATGGCAGGGCAATAGTCATCACTATTATATCAAAATTGCCCTCTGTTCTGCATAGCTATTGTTATTCCAGGTAGTTCCTCTGCCATATAGTCAGGTGCATCCATGCCAATCTGTCTCTGAGTGTCTTTAAGTCTGGTCTGGGCACTATCTGACAACATTCATTGTCCTGTTCAAAGTTTAACATCTTTAATTCGTTGGTTCAGAGTTCTACATCCAGCACTTGAGAATTTGATCAAATTACGCTTTTCTCTCAGCATTTCTTCACCAGGCAGTGTCTGAAGGCTGAGGGGCGGGCACCCAGTACACATCCTTTAGACAGTTTCCCATCCTGGTCCTTACACTGCACTGTCCGGCTCTGCCAGCCAGTGTCACAAGTTCTGGTGCAGGCCATCCACAGCCCCGTGACCCACTGCGGCCCTGGGGTTGGGGTTGAGAAACCTGGAGCTGTGGGTGGCTCTGGGACAAGAAGAGGCGTGGAGGAAGACAAAGTGGTGCTACTAGTAGTAGTGGTAGTGGTGGTGTTGGTGGAGGTGGTTCTAATCGTAGTTAACAGTATTGTAGCTGACTTTGGATTGGGGACGATAGGAAGTGCCCGTGGCTGAGGATTTGTCCGGCGGGGCATGAAAAAGCTGTAACGGACATCCAGGGGCTTTTTGGCATCTGTAGCTAAAATCTGAACCACCAAGGCTTCTTGAAGAGCCCCGGGGCCCATGCTGTGAAGCCACTCGTCTCTCTGGCTCCAACCGCTGTAGTTGAGCACAGAACCGTTGAGTGGGATGATTGTCTCGGAGGTGGAGATCATGAACTTGCCATTCAGGAGGTATTCACCATTGGGCCGTTGGAGAGCCAGGTAGGCGGTGTACCTGGTTTGGTCCTTGGCCTTGTGCTGACGAACCTTGATATGAGAAGAGCCTGCAGGGATCTTCACTACGTCAGTGTAGCCTTTACTGTTTGGCAAGAGAGAAAGTAGCAGGGTCACATCAATACATAAGACATGATTCTGTTCTAACAGATTTAAAAGTAGCCTCCCATGATTGGATCCACTATCACATGTTATGGTTATGGTTAGGGGCAAATCCGAGTAAATTTAGAAGTTAAAGAATAATAGTCAGTGGATATCGGCATAAGTAATAATGTATGGATACCTTTTAGCTGATTTTACAAGCCTTACGGCGGCTTTAGCACAACAAAAAAGTTAAATCTTAAGCAAACTGATGATCAGATAGAATCAGAATTAACATTTAGGCCTTGCTATCACATAGTTTTTCTCAGTACAATACTATAACGACACAAAACAGGTATCCTGATGTAGCAGTTCTGCATGACACGATATACTGGAAGACAGTCAGCTGTGATATATCACAACATCTTTGTAACTAAAGGAAAATACCACCAAAAAAACCAAACAAACAAAAAAACAGGACTTATTTAGTGCATTGTGTTGGCCGTGCTTGTGAATATAATTATTAAGTTGTAATGAATCCATTCAGTTAGCTAACTAATTATAATTTCTTCTTCATTGCAAATTAGTGTCCATTTACATTTGCCTTCATGTTTTTCACAAGCACCACCATCAGGAGTAATGAAGTAATGGTGCTGGTATCATGACGTGTAACAAGACATGAAGCAATATGATAGATTGGAGTATCACTATTCTCTCCCAAACCTATTGACATTGGGGTGGCTGTAGCTCAGGAGGCAGAGCAGGACATCTACTAATTGGAAAGTTGGTAGTTTGATTTTTCGCTGCTCCAGTCTGCAAGCCAAAGTATCCCTGGGCAAGATATTGAACCCCGAATTGCTCCAGATATGTTCACCGGGGTGTTAATGTGTGTGCGAATGGTAGATAGAAAACACCCAGATATAGAAAAAAGTGCTTGTATGAATGTGTGTGTGAATGGGTGAATGCAAACGTGTTGTATAAGCGCTTTGAGTGCTCAACTAAAGTAGAAAAGCACTTTATAAGAACTAGTCCATTTACCATTTTAAACAAACTGTATAAGTCTCTGGCGAAGAATACTATAGTACAAATGTCTTTATAACTAACTTGCATGCGCAATCTAAACAGCCTTAATGAAACAGTCCTTATCATGCATTTATGCAATGGATTTGTAATGGACAAAGCTTATTTTTCTTACCTCTTCTTGGTGAAGTTTCCCACCACGCGTATGCATCCTGTGCCGTCACCTCCACATATACCACACTTGTCAAACTGAAGCTTGGAGCCAATGATGCCATCGCACCCCGTCCGTATACATTTCCCTTTCACGCACACAGAGCTGCTGTACGGACGACACTCCGTCCCGTCTACCACCTGAAAATAAAAAGTCGTTATGACTATCAATCCTGTGCATCGCAGACTCCATTAAATACACTGCACCACTGTTATGTAACTAACTCACCCGTTGAGAGAAAACCACATAGTAGCCAGTTCCTTTTGCTCTGCAAGTTAACTTGCACACATCTCTAGGCAGAACTCCTGCATACTTAGGCACCCACTCAACAAAGGTCTTCACCCCTTTAGGATCTGTCTGGGGACCGTTGCGCACCTCACACTGCTCCTGGCGGAAACTCTTGTCTGCAGAAAAGTTCCATTAAAAGAGGTTTGAAATGAGCAACTGTGCACTGATATTGTATAAATTTACTAAGAACTCCTGCATTCTCAGGCTGCCACACTCACTTGATGCCAGGCACGGTGTGACATTGCAAGTCCGATAAATGGCCCTTTTTCCTGTGCAGTAGCGCCCGTTATTCCGTGGTGGCGGGTTGTTGCAGAGGCGCTGGGCAAACTGCACCCCACCTCCACAAGTTCTGGAGCATGGACCCCAGGGACCCCAAGAACTCCAATTACCATTATTGGACGCCTGGCAGAGGGAGCGCAAGTGGAGGAGAGGAGAAGGAAGATGAAGGACGATTTGGGAAAAATGACAGCAGAGAAGAGATCAGAGGGTAGAAAAGGATGAATAGAAAGGGAAAAGAAAAAAGAGACAAGAGAGAACAATTAGCGCTTATCAAACATGCTAGAAGCTGGAGTTGGCCAAACCACGTGTCATAGGAGAAGCTGTTTGGAGCAAGATCTGTGATAAAGGAAAATGTGACGTTCACTGTGGAAAAGAGACAAAAAAAAGAAAAGAGACTATGGTCATGTGATAATAACTCTGTTTAAAGCCACTCGTTAGTGCTGCAGAGAAGATTCTATCTGTGGTCAGAGCTCACATGCTTCCCCCTGAGGAACAGCCTGAATGAAATTCTTCAGGCAACATGATTATTTTTGTGTTTTTTTCCACCAGCCGTCTATGAGTCATCAGCGATAAAAATGACTGGATAAGCAGCTCTTAGCATTTTATGAGACAAACTTAATATTGTAATCCTTCTATTTCTTTGGAAACAGCTTTTCCATTTGGTTCCACCGCTGAGTCTTTATGGTGCTTGAACAAGTTCTTTCCACAGTAAAAGCTATTTACTCTGCAATCATACTTTAAGAAATACGAAGAGGTTAAGAGATCCCAAAGTCTAGCATGTAGGGAGCGAGTTTAAGGTTGCTCCGAGCAGCAAACTGCTCATCATACAAGGCAGCAAAAACGAAGTGAGTCAGAACTTGGGCCCCGTCGACCCATACAGATGTCTGCCAAGGATCCAATCACTCTCATCGAATGTCATGTGACAAACACACACAGAGAAAATGTTCTCTTCCTCACTCCCAATCTTTTCTTTTTTTAAAATGTTTCCTCTCTTTTCCTTTCCTGATGCAAATACACACACACACACAAACACATGCACGGGGTCGACAGCCTGCCAAGAACAGATGGGATCCTTTAACTCATTAAGGCCATATTCAATTTAGGTCTGCTTGAGTAAGGCCGACAGAACAAATAGCACAGATCAGCAGTGGCTTGAATATAGCAGACCACACAATGAAGCCACAGAAAGAATTTGATCTTCTGTTCTCTTTCATTTTCTGCTGCCTTTCTACTTCATCTTTTTCTCTCTTAATAGCACCCCTGTGTACTGTATATAAAGTTTATCCTTTTTCTCTTGGTCGCCCACAAAGAAGTTTGTCCAACGTGGAAACGAGTTCTTAAAATATCAGTTTTTGAGCTATAAACAGAACTCTATTTTCGATTCGAGTCCCTTTTGTCTCTCCTGACAAACACCTTCTGTCTCAGTGTCTTTTACCTTACATACTGACACCACCCTCCCCTCTTACCGAGTAGTGCTTCTTGCGGGTCTTGTCCACGCACTTTCCCTGCAGGCAGATGCGACCCTTCCCGCAAGGCGTTCCCTCCACTGCCGGCAGCTTCTTGGTCAGACACACCATCTGTCCCTGGCGAATCACTGCACACCACAGCCGAGAACATACGTCCATGCCTGGGCACACCGTGTACTCGGGGCCAAAGGCCAGGCGACACTGGCGTACGGCATCGTAGCTCTGCCCGGGGAGCTCCTCGGGGCCGAGAAGGGGCTGGTGAGGCGAGTCGAGGAGACATTCGGCTGTGGAATAAGGAGGAATTTTTAAGAATCTGTGCCTTGCATGCTGTTTGTGCGCTGGTGTATGAATACTTCTTTTAGCTGACAGATAAACTAGGCCATTATGACCTATCATTCAATAAAAGTGCTGGCGCAGCAGCACATACTGTCAAGCCTTAAATCATGCTGTTGGTACACGAAACACGCCAAACGCCATGGAGCTGCTGAGCGAAATGTCAGCAGCTGTGGTGTTTTATGGTCGTCATGAATGAAACTGCCTGATCAAACTGGAATGCAAAGTATGACTCATCCAGATCTTTAGCTGCACTGCAACTCCGCTCTTTAAAGAACTTAACAGGAGTGTAAACAAGCCTCTGTTAACAGAGATTATTGCTTTGCTTGGCAGTGATAAGCTCTCAGTGAAAGGTATCGCCAGTCAAATTCACATGGATACAATTTGGAGATGGCAGCTGGGGAAAAGTTCTCACTTTTAGAAAGAAATTACAAATGTTTTCTGAACCACGAGCATTATTGTTCCCGATTTTTCTCCCACGCTCACCGTTGCCGTCGTCGAAGAAGTCGGTGATGGTCGATGAGGTGCAGCGGCTCCAGGGTTTGGAGGCATCGATAGAGGTAAGAATTGAGGACATGAGGCGCTTGTCGCTGTTAACTCCAAAGCGCTCCTCGCAGAACTTGGAGTCGTCGTGGGACAAACCGAGTAGGTGACCTGGGGGCACAAAGAGAGAGGACTTGTGTCAGATTTGCACGAGCAGCACTAATGAGAAAAGATACCTCGAGTTATCAGATGTATGACATCAGGGAATACTAACGTGATATTAATCAGCGAGAGAAAGACAGTGCAAGCCCTGGCTTGTTTACATCTTTGTGTTGCTGTGTGTGTGTGTGTGTGTGTATCCATGCCTACCTATCTCATGGGCGACAGTAAACGCGGCGTGAAGCCCATCGTCCTCGATGACGGCGCAGCTCCTCTCCGGAGAGCAGATGGTGCCGACGTCCGCCATGCCCAGGGTGTCGCAGGAGTGATGGCCACAGAGGTCCTGGACAAATAAAATACAGCACATTTAAATCTAAACCTGATAGTAAAAGAGAAGAAGCAGTGACTTTATCTTCAAATCAAGATAATCTGCAGTTTATCATTTTTAAATACAATATATGTACAGTAAAACTACTTCAAGGTGAACTATGTAGGGTTGCTATTGTTTTGATCTGCCCCGTTTGCACCATAGACTGTATAGAAAAGCTTCTTCTGCTTCTACCCGCTATACTGACTGCACCTCTAGATGGAACAGTAAAGTATTACTGTGTAAGTGTACAGGGTGACTTCCAGATACAGAAAGTTTTAGTGAACTCTAACAGCTGTTCACATTTAATTCATCCTCTGCCTCCACCAGCTCTCTGTCTGCCTCGCCAGAGAACATAGTATTGATCCTTGTTTTGATTTCCACACATGTCCATGCAGATGATGCCTCAGGCAGCACTGCCTGGCCACATTGAGAGCTGAGATCAATCAGCAAATCATACCGCCCCACCAGTACACACAGGCCTGCACATGAGCCTGTGCATGTGCACTCACACTTACAGTGCAACGGGACATGCTTAAAATATGCATTCAGTTCGTAGATACACATAGATTTATGGAGCCAAACATTCATGCATGTCCACACACACACACACACACATGACCCATGGAGAGGATGAATTGTCATGTTAAATGGTGCTGACAGGCCTGCTGGGTCATGTGTGAGAGGCTCTGTGGGGAGGGTGTTTACCCGTTCCGGGCTGATCGGTTTGGAACAAACTGCCTTGTGTTCTGCATTCAGTGACTGGGTGGGACATGCTCACACAGAAACACACACTCAGATAGCTGTAAGTACATACAATTAAGCAGATAGAACATATATAGCACTTTACGGGAAATTCACAATACACACAGATACAGAGCACAGGAAGACAGTATGTGCTTTTGCCAATTAACTGCTGGATAAAAGAGGAGCGCAGCTAGAGCCAAGCTGAAGTTTCTGCCTGTGTGCGGACAAGCCTGAAAACTACAAAAGGAAGCTTGTTTATTTTGCTCAGAAACTGAGAACTTGTAGAGAAGCTAGCCTTCATATTTTGGCTGTTTCTCTCTTCCCTTTTCCCATACTCTTTCACCCCCACTGCTCTCCATTTCATTTATTTATGCATTCATCCCCTCCCAGATATTAATGTGACAGCGTTTTTTGTATACACGGCTTTCATCAATATAACCCTGTAACAAGTGGGTAAAAATCTCCTGGAATCTCCTGTTTGATAAATAGTGATATGTGATTAATTCAGGAAATACGCCACCCCCCAACTTCTTCTCTCTGCCAAGACTTCCTAAACTTGCTTTCATCCGAAGGCCTCTACAGACAAGCAGTGAAAAGGAAAAGCAGGGCGGGTAAAGAAAAATAAGTTCAGGAATCAGTCGCAGCTGAGAAAGGATGAAGGGTTGCCGGAAATTAAGGAGAAGAACAGAGGACAAGGAGTTATAGTAATATTGGCAGAAATAACAGGAGAACAGGTGGCAAGCTGGTTGCAAAGGTTGAGAGATGATCAGAGCAGTGTGTGTGTGTGTGTGTGTGTGTGTGTGTGTGTGTGGTACAAGACCACTTGCAGTTTAAGCCAAGGTTAAACAAACAATCAGCCAGACCCAGGCACACAAAATAGTCCCTCATGCAGTGAGAGTTTAGCTCACTCTGTGAAACCTGCTGCATGTTGATTCCAGCCAAACACTGAACGAAACACTGACACTGACCAATGTACCGACTACGAATGATTCACTGCCAGTAAATAACAGTGACGAAAAGCTGACACAAATTTGTCACAAGGCAAATATTAGCCCCTTTTTGGGTTTTTCGTGTTCTTTATGGTCTTTGCTATGCACAAAACACGACTAGTATGTGGTCATGATAGTCGTGATTAGTCATAAAATGTCCTTAAATACGTAAATTTTCTTGAAGCTAGGGTAAAATATAACACTTTAGTTTATGACCAAATACCTTTGAGAACTGACATTCACATTAGCCTTAGCCATGGTTCTTTGTACCAAGTACAAAAGGTTTGCATGCAACTGCACTAAAGAGCTGGAACCAAGTGGTTGAGATATATCGTCATGAGCTTGTTAGCAAGCCTAAAATTACCTAAAACACATGCGTAGCCTTGCTGGGATGGCTCTGCATCCAAAAGCCCTACGTCCCATCAGAAACAGACTAGTCCTAATGCTATACTGCATTTGTCTCATCTGATTTTAAATCCAAACTATGGTGAAACTTTACCTTAAAATTAATGGAGACTCTTAAAAACTTTGACTGAAGAATGGTCATACACACCCAAATGAATGCTTACGAGTAGGTCTCTACTTTCAAAGCCTAGGAAGAACTATCAAATGTATCTTTGTGCCAATAGCATAGATGATTTTACACTGGATTTGACAATGTGGCAGCATGTGCACACTGAGAAAAAGTGGTCCCAGTAATGATCCCTGGAGAACGCCATAGTTTATCAAAGGACAGAAGCACTTCTGTCATCTAATTGTTAGCAATAAAAATAGTACACCATAGTCCCTGCTCTTGAAGGTGCCACACAACAGTAAGGCAGATTTAATAATCATACATGGTGGATTAAGCTGCACTTGGTGCAGTTCAAAGGAAAAATTACTTATCAGTTAATGAGAAAATAAATGAATAGTTTGCTGAAGCAAATAAATTGAGTTACCCCCCGTGGCACACGAACCTATCATCAAAGGCAACTTTAGAGCATGACTGCAAACAGAAGTGTGCCTTAAAGTCACTGAGGGAGTGAAGAGGGTGAGGCTCAAGTGTTGGTACAGGACAAATCAAACTCCTTGGACAGTTATGTAATGTCGACAGACAGACACGAGGGCCAGGGGGTCAAACATTTGGGATCCAAAAGCTGTCTGTAGGTTGTCAACATATGCCAGATGAAGTAAAGCCCATGTGAAATATCAAGAACATTGAAAACAAATAGAGTAACTAGCTGTGACGGGGGCGAGGGCTGGGAAATGTACACTTCAGTGTATGGACACCGGAGAGGGGCGGGGGGAGTCGAAACCATACACGTTTATACTGCTGGAGGCCAAATGACTCCAACTGTGTGGGGGGGAATGGATGGTGTACAGTTTGTGTCTACATTAACACGCTCTGGCATCTCTTACTGTAACATAAGGATAAACACTAAAACATTTACTGTATTTTCCCCTGATTTATGTATTTATCTAACTGCTGTCTTTTGAGGAGCTGTTCTGGAACCAATTTACAATCATTCACACACCCAGAAATTTACCTCCAATCCCTGGACTGTGTTCGGAGTCCAGACTGAAAACTCAGCTACTACAGCACATTATGTAGAAAACAGTTTCTGAAATGCTAACCTGACTAAAACCACACTGACCTAATCTCAACCCCAACGGGAAAAAAGTAGGTCTAATATTTCTGGCATCACGAGTACTTGCTAGCAATGTCAATACAAATATTTGAAGCAAATGGGGAAAAAAAAAATATCAAATACCAGAATGAACACACACATATATGTCAGTATATCCACAGCTCTGCAGCTCTGGCTCCCCTTATAGTAGCGCTTTGTCTACTGTACACAACAACACAGCCAAATACACACAGAAGTCCCCTCAATGTACCCGTTGTATTATTCTTGCACTGGTATGTGTGGAACTGGGTGACACGGCCACACGGGTCAGCACACTGAGGGTACTGGGTGTTGGAGTAATTGGACCCGACCACAAAAGAGGAGCGTTCCCTTCAACCCTGTGCACTCCGGCCCTTCCGTGTGGGAACAATGGAGCGGCCTGACTCCACAGTCACCGCGAGCTTTGGTTCTACTTCGGTGGACGCCAACAATCAGGCTCTGCTTCACAGTCGCTCCAAACGCACCGATGAAAAGTTTTCATGAAAACTGCTGTCCTGTCATTTGACACCTCTGACATTTGGTGAAACAGACTACAAGGAACACTGAGCTCAGTTTAGATTGCATTCAAGTTTCCATTTGGGCTACAAGTTTTGCTCCTGAGAAAATAGCTAACACCGAGTTAACATTTTCTTTTTCAAGGCGAAAAGCAGCAAGGTATGAAGCACTCGAGCCCAATCAAGTTATTTTCTTTCTGGCACCAAGTCAGTGGAAACTTTAATAGCTGCATTCTGTGTGTAGAATCTGCAGCTCTTAAGCTTAACTCTTACTTATTAATTAATGGCAATGATGAATAACTAATTAATTAATGGCAAAATATGCGCGTTTTTCTCATGAAGAATGGGGATAAATGGACATTTCTCATGATGTCAGCACCTTTGCACTCTGCAGTGTGGTGGAAATGTAACATACCTCAGCCCTGCAAGTCACATTGGGCAACAAAGTAAAGCAACAGCAATCTAAGTATTCACAGAATCCTGATAATAAGCCTTTAATAGCCAGAAACCTCTCTTTGATTTATTAAGATCATGACCCCAAATCTAGGTCACGCATGACATTATTGTGTTTATGCTTATTGCTCATGGTAACCACATTTAGGAGCAGTTGGGCTCATTTGTCCTGCAGAAATGAGACAGACTGAAATCAAGAACTCACCTTATAAAGTTCCTTAGAGGACTTTACTGTGTTACTGATGATTGAAGGCAGTGCTGAGAGGCTGCATCTACTGCATGACCTCCAGGTTCAGCAGCGAAGGTGAGATGGATGTGAAAGAACACCCAGAGACAGGTTTGTGAATAATGCAGGAGCTGCGATACGTGACACTAAAATATTGTGCTGAGTGATATAGTAAGGATAATATTGGCCATTTTGGAACTTAAAGTACATCAGTGTACCTTCAGGTATACAGTGGCCTGTCACTTAGACTAGATTCCACGTACTGCCAGAGTTAAAGCTTTCTCTCACATCTGCACTTGAAGGCAACTTTTAGCCCTTGAAAGGGTATATTTAGTTATCTTTAGGTCCAATAATTAGGCCTAGGAGGTAAAATCATGTAGGCTGTACCTATAAGGACAGAAATGGGCTTTGACATTATCGATATTTCGGAGCATATGCATGATACAGCACTTGAGAGTCTTCTATAGACTGCTGAAGGTGAAAAGGCAACTTAAACCGCTAGACTGACACTCTGATGGATGTGTTATGCCAGGGTGAGCATGGGTATTTTAATAAGTTCAAAGCAGCAGAACAGCTGGAGAAAAAAAATCACAGTACACTGCCTGTCATGTTTCATAAAAACTCCCTGTCCACTCCGAGTCTGCCTGTCTGTCCTGAATCTGCCTGAGTATCTGGATTAGTGTTTCCATGCCCATCTGACCTGCCAAACCCAAGAATGCCGCTTCCTCCTGCCTGAGCTGTCTCATACCCCTGCAGGTGTAGTGGCAGAGGAACCATGAAGTGGTTGGCACACAGAAGCTGTGCTGACCTCAGGTATGCACTACCGGCTGTCTTGCCAGTGTATGATGGTGCCAAGTATGCACAAGTGCAGGAGACCTGAGGTAATACCATTGGTACGATTTTTTTTTTTGCCCAAGCCATGACAAGACCTTGCATGACTTAAACTCACCGCAATCCAAGGCAAAGCCATCTGACACTGGAGCTAACCACCACAAAGCCACACCCGGAGAGGTGAAAAATGCATGCAGATCTGCTGTTGCTGCCCTGCGGCTTTGGGCCAGACAGTTAGGGAAGGAGGAGGAGGAAGAAGGAGGGGAGAGAAAGGGATGGTGAAAGACGGGATAGATGAGTGTGGTCTCAGTAAGCGTGGGGCTTCTCACTGGGTGGATGTGTTTGTTTTTCTGACAGCTCCCAACCCCAGCTGACAGACACTGGAAAAGTAACCGGGACAAAAAAATGTGCAGACAGGAGTGATGAGAGAAAGAAAAAAAAAGAGAGGAGGAGTGGGGGTGAAAACTGGGATAGCTACCTAATTAAATGCTGCTTCAGGGCGAGTTTTAGGGATATTTCTGCACTGCACCCTGCAGCTGAGTTCAAATCTCCTACCCTACGAGGAATGCGTGCGCATGACCGCGGACACGCGCCTCGGATCACACAGACTCCGAGGCTATGGGGCTGTCAGGGGACTGGGAGGGGGTAGATGGAGACAGAAGGGCCTGCCCAGAAAAACACCAGGCGCAGGAAATACAGTTTTTATGGCCGTTTCGCACACACGCTGCGCTACATTACGCACGCGAGATTCAACAAAAAGAGGATGGGAGGAAAACACAAGGAGCAAGAAAATACATACTATAGGGGGTGAACATAACCCGAGACATGCGGGAAACAGTTGTTGCGGTTTTATCCCGGTTCACTCAAGGAAATTGTTCAAACATCTGGCTTTTCCCCTCCGGCTTAAATGAAAATAACTACTATATAAAAATAGCGTGCGAGCAGTTTTTACTCCAGCGTGTTTGTTTGCAATGAGCCACTGAAAGCTGTGATATGCCGAGTGCTTAGTGAGAGTGAACCAGCTGCAACCGCGTGCACCATCAAAATCAAAACAAACTGTGGCGTCACTGCCATAGCTGCCTCGGCATCACACCGGGGCGCTAAGCCGCCTCTCCTCCCCCTCCGTGGGAAGACAAGTGGACCCGGCGCCTCTTGTGAGTGCGCAAGGTGAGAAGCGACAGGTGGAGGCGCGTAAAGCGAGGGAAGTCTGTTTACCTGCCTGGTGAAGAGGATGGCGGCATCGTGGTGGTGCTGGTGGTCATCGTCCAGCGGGTTCTGCTGATTCTGCCACTTGCAGAAACTCTTCAGCGTCGCCGCCGCGTTCTTGGACACCTCCAGCCCCTTCTCCTTCTCAGTTACCGTGGTCACTTTGACCACCGACAGCCGTATGGGGTTCTCGATGCTGGCATGCCCGTACAGTTTGGAGGCGATGGAGGCCAGCGTGAGCAAGTAGTGGTTCAAGTCCTTGCCATATTTCTTAGCCATGGAGTCGTCCGCCACCAGGAGCAGCTCCACATACCTGGCGCGAGAGACCGATCTTTTGCGCCGTGCAACCGGCTCTGGAGAGGGTGCTGTGGCGAGCCGGCTCCAGCATCTCCGCCCGCGCGCGCCGTGGTCATCTTTGCTTTCCGATTTGAGCCCCTCGCGGTTCCGTCTACCCTTCCCGCGACCCCTGTTCCGACGTTTGCGTCCTCTGCGCCTGTCGCGCGTCCCGCAGCTCTCGCGGCCATCGCTCATCTCCTCGAAGCTGAAACTTTCGCGCGTGAACACGTGGAGCGCGCTCTCCGCATCCTTGTCCTGCAGGGCGCGCACATCGTGCTCGTGTCCCCTTGCCCTGATGATAGGAGTGATGATGTAGCGCGCGTCCTTCACTGCGAAGAAGCCCTCGAGACCTCCTCCGCAAAGGTTGAAGACGGCCAGGGACTCCGGGTTGGAGTTCACTGTCCCGCGGTACACGCACTCCCGCTGCAGAGGCGCAGGGCTCTGTCCTATCATAGCGAGCACATCATGGGGGCTGAAGTGATGCGACAGCACCGACTCATCTCGTTCCATGTCTAGCTGAAACCGGCTGCCATCCAGGTACACCAGGTAGCCAGCCTTCCCTCCCCCGTGGTAAATCCGGTCAATAGTCCGTACAACCCCGACTGTCGTCCGGGCAGGTGTCAGAAGCGACCCGCTCGCAGGTGGAAGATAGAAACCCTGGAAAGTAGAAAGCCCTGCTTCCAGCTCCAACTCCACGACGCACAGCAACAGTAGCCGAAACCAGAGCATGCTCCCGGTCAGAGCACCAAGGAGCTGCAACATTGTTCAATCCAACCCGAAAAACATCTATGTATCCACTAAAACAAACCTGTACCAGCCGAGGATACAACTTTCAGTGTGTGTTCCTTCAAAAAGCGCATCCTCGGTGTCCCGATCTCCCATGCAAAAACACACAGCAGTAACCAACAAGCAAGCAAACAAAACCATTGAGGGGGGAAAAACAGAAAGGAAAAAGAGCAGCAGAGAGGAACTGTGTCA
Organism: Andinoacara biseriatus; assembly: GCA_015108635.1. Lineage (NCBI taxonomy): Eukaryota > Metazoa > Chordata > Actinopteri > Cichliformes > Cichlidae > Andinoacara > Andinoacara biseriatus. Next base: position 850 of record VUQJ01039538.1, on the reverse strand, counting down.
GGCTGGAGAGCACCGAGCTGAACTTGGAGAACAAAAACACAAAGTTTGCTCTTAATAGGACTCGGAGAGAAAAAGTCCTGCCCCCTTTGCGCTCAATCACCACTCCTCCACCCCCCTCTTTTCTCTGTCTCTCCCTCTCTTCCTCAAATCAGAGTTAAGTCAAGTGCTGGAGGAGAGGAGAGAAACCTTAACAATGCTGTCACTGGAGTATTTTCTCTTGCCTCAGCAAAGGAAAGAGGAGGCTGTTTTTATTTCCATACAGATCATTTGTGAGATGCAAGAAACTGTAAGAAACGGAATCTCCAAATGATGACTTCTGACTGTGAAGAAATAATAAAGTAGAAAAACTTTTGGTTTCATCAGATTCAAGATTTCACTTTTGGTCTTCATTAGAAAACTTCACCAAAACAAGTTGGCCACGGAAGGGCAGACAGCTGCTTCCGGGACCAGCAGCATTTTACTCAACTTGAACACTTCTCCACTAAAGACCAGCCTGTTATTTTTACACTTTTACACCACTTTGACTCCTTTAATAATTGAAGGCCAACAGGATTTGCAAGGAGAGTTTCAGGAAACTTAAAGCAGGATAGATAATTTATGGCCATTCCTGAATAAGAACTCTGGGAGTTCACTGTTCCCGTGTGGGAACATTTAATGGTGTGTGTGTGTGTGTGTGTGTGTGTGTGTGTGTGTGTGTGTGTGTGTGTGTGTGTGTGTGTGTGAGTGAGAGAGAGAGAGAGAGAGAGCAGTAAAAGGAGGCGATGGAGGGAAATCTGCGAGCGCGCATACAGTAGGTGGTGTATTGCTCCAACCGGGAATGAGAAAGCAAAGGAAAAAAAAAAGGGGGGTG
>VUQJ01039537.1:0-11158 GCA_015108635.1 Andinoacara biseriatus | reverse complement strand
TGCAGACTGTGCAAAGATGCCCCTGAAACAATCCAGCACATAACAGCAGGGTGTAAGATGCTAGCAGGCAGGGCATACATGGAACGCCATAACCAAGTGGCTGGCATAGTATACAGGAACATCTGTGCCGAGTATGACCTGGAAGTCCCAAGATCAAAGTGGGATACGCCCCCAAGGGTGGTTGAGAATAACAGTGCTAAGATCCTGTGGGACTTCCAGATACAGACAGACAAGCTTGTGATGGCTAACCAACCGGACATTGTAGTGGTGGACAAGCAGCGGAAGAAAGCCGTAGTGATAGATGTTGCAATACCAAGTGACGGCAACATCAGGAAGAAGGAACACGAGAAGCTGGACAAATACCAGGGGCTCAGAGAGGAGCTGGAAAAGATGTGGAAGATGAAGGTAACAGTGGTCCCCGTGGTAATCGGAACACTCGGGGCAGTGACCCCCAAACTGGGAGAGTGGCTCCAGCAGATTCCTGGAACGACATCTGAGATCTCTGTCCAGAAGAGCGCAGTCCTGGGAACAGCTAAGATACTGCGCAGGACCCTCAAGCTCCCAGGCCTCTGGTAGAGGACCCGAGCTTGGAAGACAAAGACCGCCCGGAGGGGCGAGATGGGATTTTTTTTTTTTATTTATATATATATATATATATATATATATATATATACATATATATACACACATACATATATATACACACATACATATATATAACTAATTCTCAGCACCATGTGTTCCATGCATATCCGCATGTGTGTGTTTTCAGTGGGCCTGCTGACTGCAGGGTAAAAATAGAGAGTTGAGCAAGTGCAAAAAAGAAACAGAGACATGCAAAATAAAAGTGAGAGAGGTGGAGGCAGATGGAGGGAGCAGATGGGCGAGAGGAGTCAGAAAGAGAGGGAGGCACACAGAGCAGTACTTACAGGTGTTTTGGAAAGTGTGCACCTGCATGTCGACCAGAGGAAACGATTGTCTGAAGCTGTACGTCACCGACGTCTTCTTCTTCTGGAAGATCTTTGTGACCTGAGGAGGAGGAGGAGAAATGAAACTGAGCGTTTGATTAAAGCAGGTTTTTCACAGTTTTAGTCCTCAGGCTGCAGCTCAGCTGTGTTTGATCTTAGAGGGATCGCACCAATAAAACTGTGGAACCTTTATGATCTTCTGCTCTTCTTCCACGTGTGCATTAAAATTTACAGACAACTAAAAAACACCTTCATGTGCAGCATTATTTCAGTGAAACAGGTACTGGACTGAAAACAGTGTCTGTAAGGCCCATCCCTTCATTTCTGCTGTGCACTGGAAACATTTGGGTTTGAAATTAAAAGATGAATATGAGACCAAAACAATCAACATCTCAGCTTTTATTTCCAGGTGTTTACATCTGGATCCGATACAGAGTTCGGAAAACAGCATCTTTGGTGTGAACACACCCATTTTGGAACATGTGGCTGACAGGTGTGTTTTGTTGCCCAGGTGTGTCCTGTTACAGTGATTATTGAAACAATAAATAGAGCTAAATGTCTGCACTCAGGTTCAGATTTGGGGTTTCCTGTGCAGACTGTGCAGTTATTGTTGGAGGAGAAACCAGAGAGCCGTATGTGGGCGAGAAACAAGATGGAAAACCAATCAGAGACATGAACAAACACTGGTCATAACCAGTGCAACCGTTTGGACGGTCCTGAAGAAGAACGTGCTCACAGGTGTACTGAGAAACAGATGTGGAACAGGTAGATGGAGGAAAACAACAGCTGCTGATGGCAGAAACATTGTTGTAAAGAAAGACCTTCAAACAGCTGTTAGTGACATCAGCAACAGCTTCCAGAGGGCAGCAGTGAAGGTACCACAATCTACTGCCCACAGACGACTTCATGACCTAAAGTACAGAAGCTTCTCCATAAGATCCAAACCACTAACTGGGTCACAAGCTTCATGCAGCTTCTAAATATGAAGTCTTATTAACTTTAATCGAAAGTTTATCCAGTACTTTTGCTCACAAGAAAAGCGGGTGGCTTCAGACCAAAGGTGCCATCTTCTTAACTGTGGCTCAGATCCAGATGGAAAAACATGGAAACTAAAGCTGAGACATTGATTGTTTGTCTCATGTTGATTATTTGATGTCAAACCCAAATGTTCTGCAGTCCAAAACACAAAGGTCCAAACCTGAACCCACACTGCAGCTGCTGCATCCACAACAGCAAAAAGCAGGTGGCATCACCCCAAAAATCACTATTTGAGTTGGTTAGCAGACACATGATGGCCAAATATTCAGCATCTCTCAGCTGAGGTTTGGTCTCCGCGGCCCCCAGAGAAAAACACCCCCGTTCAGCTGCTAAACGCTGCACTCTCACTCACAGCTGTTTGCCGCCGAGCGGGTCGAGCGTGTTGGAGCTTGTATGATGAAAACAGTGAGGAAAATATGAAACACGAAGTCTCGGTGAAAAAAACACGAGACTCGATGGGTAAAAGTTGCTGACAAATCCTGACATTTCTGGAGCGCTGCATTAAACATTAGAAGGGCATTATGGGATAAACTGGTGCTCCAGTGATGCAAAAATCCCGTTATCTCACATACGAGGACATCTAAAGGATTTCTGGTGGCCGAACTTGTCCTAAAATAGAGCAATAACACAAACACACAGTTCGTGTAATGACACAAAATGACTGTTTTCCACTAAATTCACAACTGACAGACAGGAAGTTGAATACAAAACCTCCAGCCTGCACCGAATCTGGATTCATGCTGTCTATACGTCCCTGTAGCATGAGCACTAACACGTCACACACAAAGAACGGATCCGGTACCATCAGCAGGTCGTTGAACAGGAAGACTTCTCTCTGGTGGACGCCGCTCCTCTGAGCTCTGTTCGGATCAGGAACCTCGAACAGTTGACAGCAACACACCAACCTGCGGTGAGGCAGCGACAGCACCTGCAACACACACACACACACACACACACACACCTGAGAAACGGTGTATTCTGTGTCCTGTATCAGTCTATGATTTTTATGTATTAAATATAAGTCAGGCATAAAAAGGATGAAGAGAGCTGCTGCTCGCCTGGTTTTTGATGCCTAAAATGAAGCTAAGCCAAAGAGACATCACCTCTTGCACTCATGCCTGAAGCACCTGAGGTATCCTGGTCAGATATCTGAACCACCTCGAGTAGTTCATGAGGAGCAACAGCGCTACTGAAGCTCCACCTAAATGACTAAGCTCTTCCCCTTGCATCTTATACACCAGGGATTCTCAAATCCAGGCCTCGAGGGCCGGTGTCCTGCAGCTTTTAGACGTGTCTCTGCTCCAACACACCTGCATCCAATATAGAAGTTATCAGCAGGACTCTGAAGAACTTGACTGCAGACTGAGGAGGTAATGCAGCCATTTGATTCAGGTGTGTTGGATCAGGGACACATCTAAAACCTGCAGGACGCCGGCCCTGGAGGCCTGAAGTTGAATACCCCTGTAATACACTGACAGGTGATCAGTGCAGAGCCAGTTCCAGCTCTGGGTCTTTTGAGAAGTGGTCCACCTTTCGACAGGTTTTAGAACTGAATGTAATGCAGCATTACTGTTAACGGTTCCAGCCACTTCTCCATGAAGGAAATCACGGCGGATATGGTCTACAGCTTTTTTTGGTTGTAACAAACATGTTTTAGCATTTTAAAAAAATTAAAAATTAATGATTTTTAAAAAAATTTTAATTTAAAAAAAGTTTAAATTTACATTTTTTACATTGTTAAATTTGTTTAAATTTTTGAATTTTTTCTTTTCTTTTTTTATTTAAAAAAAGTTTTAGCTGCAATACCAGAATAAGCCACTAGTGGAAAAGCGGATTCTAAGTAAGCCATCAGAGTGAGCTGATTTCAGTCACATTTATCTTAATCTCTGGGTCATTTCTGTTTTTCCATATGGAAGTGCATTAAATATGTTTTACTAGTTTTTATAAAGCTGCACAGGAAAACCCTTCATAGTGCTATTTTTAAATGCATCCTCACTTTTCCGTTAGCACCTGAAACCTTTTTGCAGTGTAACAGATATTTTCGGATGTTTGTCTTACAGGCTTCTTGCCGACCACCATCCTCTCCACCGCCTGGACCTGGGACACGTGGTCATCGTTGGTCCTAAGCTCCCACTTCTGGATTCTTCCATAGATCGCCACCAGCAGGTCCCGGGGAATGTCTTGACCGTTATCAACACCTGTTGGGATAAGAGTTCAAATTCTGACAGGAATCTTTCTCGCAGGCGCAGACGACACTTTACAGTCTCCTTCTTCAGCACAACCTTCACTCCTGTTTTAGCATCCAGCTGTAGCAAAAGCTTCCCATCCCCATCGCTGTGATCTCAGTGACTGCGTTAGGCTTAGTCAGATTTGTTCCAACCATCGCCAGACACAAATGTGTCATTCTCTAAAAACCTGGCATTAAGTACCCTGCATGAACAAACAGAGAAGCAGCGTTTCTTGTTTGTTTCTCTGCACAAACACCAGCAAAGTTTTCAGTGTTAGCGTCAGAGCGCGCCGCAGTGCTGCGCAACGTGTTTCCACATGGATGGAAAAAGAGATCTCATAATTAAATGACATGAAAATGGAAAGAAAGTTGAACATCACAGAAGATCCACCTGAGATTAGAGCTGCTTTAGCTACATGGTTAAAGGCAAATTTACTGCTTAAACAGGAGTGGAAATGATCCAAACCAGGTGAAGTTAAGAGCTTACAGCTCTAGTAAAGCTTTCTGAATCGTAGTTTTACCATCTTTTTGATGCAGAGTTCTTATTGCTGCATATCTGCTGTGAAGGAAGTCTGACTGCTACGAGTAACGACTGCAGCCTGCAGCATTCCTGCTCCTTTCAAACTGAGTACTGACTTTAACATTTTCCAGACCTGCATCATTTCAGACTGATTACAGGAGCTGCTCTACTGACTGACCACGCAGGTTCTTGATGAAGTCCTCGAGCTTCATCTTCCTCTCCGGCTTCACGTTGGGGCTGTACATGTCCGTGTTGAGGAGGATGATGGCAAAGGCAAGGATAAAGATGGTGTCCGGATTCTGGAACTGCCGGATCAGCACCGGGTTACAAACGCAGTACCGCTGACTGGAGAGAGAGAGAGAAAGGGGAACATCACAATCTCCACAGATGAATCAGGTCTCCAACGTTTGATTTGAAGCCTCTGGGATGCAGTTTAATACCTGAAGGCCTCCACCAGTCGCTCCACCCTCTGAGCTTCTCCTTGAACTTTAATCTGAGCTTGGAACTTCCTCAGAGCGTCATCCAGATCCATCCCTGAGAAATCCATCTCATCCAGGACACAGCTAAAGAAAGAGACAGACAACGCTGATCATCATCTATGAAAGCATGTCTTACCCCTCAGCAGTGTGGAAGCTTCTTCAAACAGCTCAGAGGCCTGAACTAAGGAGAAGGATTTGGGGTTTAGTGAGGTTTAACCCTGTGGTTCAGTATTCACTGGGGTATATCACGTTCTAGAGCACAGTATGTTTGAGATAAGATACGAAACCACCGCCTGTTGACCCATCAGTTCTCTGGGAAACAGTGTCAGCATTCCTAGAAGATCTCTTGGAGGTAGTTCTGAAGTGTCAGAGACTAAAGTCGTTCTCAATAAACATTAATATAAAATACAGATCCTTACTTTGTTGCAAACATGAAGAAATGTTGTTATATGATTCCAAATAGTGATGTATTACAAGCTTTATTCATTTTTATCTGTTTGTTTTTAACTCTGTAATTTCTCTCAGACCAGTCTGAGTTTCAGTTGAAACGATCCTCAAACATTAACTTAATTCATTGGATATAAAATTTCAATTATAATCAGATCAATAATGATAAACACAGCACTGTTATTGCCAGCTCTCCTTCATCGATTAACCTGTGTCCTTCACCCGGGCCAAACCGAAATCTTCTGTTTTGAGTAACTACCAATCAATTAGGCTAAGCCTACCTTGGACCCACATAAATGCAGACACCTGGTCGCACTAAACATCCACTGAAAGTAATATTTGCACTCACTCAAGGACGTCTTTGTTGAACTGCTGCCGGCTGCCCAGGAACTCTCCGATCATCTGCCTGCTCAGGCCTTTTCTCTCCAGGATGAATCTGGCGATGCCCACTGGCGTGTCTGACACAAAGCCCCTCTCGATCAGGTACTGGATCCCCTTCTCCGGCTTCCTGTAGACCAGAGGAAACACAACTTCTTAGCTCGTTTGTTCAGTGACTTTTTATTGGTCTTCTCATTCCAGATTTCCTCGTGTGGTTTCTGCAGCAGAGATGTCTGAGCCTGTTCGCAGTATCTGCAGATGTGTTAGTACATATTTAGCAACACACAATAACTTCATTAAATAGTGAAATGTAACCTTCTACCTTCTATCTGGACCTGAGCTCATTTAACATGTTTATTAGCAGCCGTTCTGACACAAAACCTCTGGAATGCATCAGTGCTAATGATGACATTAATTAAGGCTCTGTGAGTAAATACTGTATTTATTATACCTGACTTTACCTACTATTTTATATCAACATGGCTGCCGTGACAGAGACCTGTGGTCGAACCAAACTCAATCATGGATGCTGGATCTTTCAGGCTGAAGAGGAGAGCTACCATCTGGCTCGTTATATCAGATGGATTCCAGTTCAAAAGCGAGAATCTGTGATGGTAACTTACACATTTGTGAAGGCACCATTAATGCCGAATGACAAATACAGGTTTAACATCTGCTGCCATCCAGATGAGGTATTTCTCGGGAAGGTCATGTTTATTTTAGCAAAACCCAAAAGAGACTCCAGTCTGCAATCCAGAAATGAAGACTGCAGCATACAATTAAATATAAGTATTACATTACTTACAGATCATTGGACTCTATTTATATTTACATCTTATGTAATATCCAGCTTATATGGAGACATCTTCAGCTAGCAGAAGAACAGATGGTCTGACTGTCAGAAGCCCTGATCATGGAGTCGGTCTGGGTTACGTATGAGATTTTGTTTGCTACAGTATGAGCAGATAATTCCCTCCATGTTGTATATTTGTGTCTGACATCAGGTATTATTTATCCCTGACTTACGTCTGCTGAACTCACAGGGGAGAGGGAGATTAGGACACTGAAACTGAGCCTTCCTGTGGATCATATTTGCAGACGTTCTTACTTATTGAATAAGTTGAGTCCAATTCGGTACTGTCGCCGCTGCACCACGTCGTTGTTGAACGCGGGTGAGTCCCAGCTGTGACGGCTCTCCCTCTGATAGGTCTGCTTTCCCAACGAGGCTCCTCCGATTGGCTCCCGGAGGCTGTCTCGGGACGAGGAGCCCGAGCTGCAGTTGTTGACCGTTGTGTCATCGTTGGAGTTGGTGGTGGTGGAGTTGACACTCTCGTTGTCTCCGTCAGAGCAGAGCAGGTGGTGTTGGTGGAGGTGGGGGAGGTGAGCGTGGTGTTGCTGTTGCGCCTCCATGTTTTGGAGCGCTGAGGAGGAGGAGGACAGCGGCGAGGGCGTGAGCGGCGGTGGCAGGGGGGAGAGAGGCGTGAGGGGTGGTACGGGAGATGGTAGCGGGGAAGAAGGGGGTTCTGGGTAAGCGTGAGGGAGGTGGTGGTGTTGGTGGTGCAGGTGGTGGTAGTGGTGCTGGGCGAAGTGGTGAGCGTGTTGTATGTAAGGGCTGCTGCCGTGTCCGTGGTGCATGTGCATTATGTGATGCTGGCTGTACTGAGGGTGGTGGTCAAGGATGGTGGGAAGGTGTGGGATGGGTGAAGGGTGAGGGTGGGGGTGAGAGTGGGGGTGAGAGTGGGGGTGCTGGAGTGGGTGAGGGAGTGGGTGTGAGGGCAGCGTACGGGCTGAAGGCATCGGTAGGGGGACGTTCGAGGGGCTGCGGGTCTGCCCCTGCGCTGTGGCGACCGAGCGCCCGTTCGGTTTGTGTTTGATGGTTCCCTGCGGAGATTCGGCTTCGCTGCTTCCTCCACCCCCTCCTCCTCGCTCATCCTCTCCACTTTCACCTTCCACTCCTCCTCCCCTCCGTTCCCTCTCCCCACTTCCTCCCCGCTCGGCTCCTGATGGCTCCTGTTCGTACACCAGGCGTCCGATAGACCCTCGCTCTGACCTGAAGATTCGAACAGTAAAATTAATAACTTGGACTGCATACATGGGGGTGTTTTTAAACACATCATTAGAAGATCTGCAGAATCAAGCTGACCACCAAAGATTTGTCTCATGAGTATCCAAGAAATGTTCAAATATTGTGACGCTCTCCCTTTCTGCTCCTGGTTTATGTTCTTCCTGGACACTAAAATGCTACATGAATGTAAAATGTTCTCCCCGTATGTTTTTAAACTTTTGTATTCATTTTTTTTTCTTGATTATCATATAAATTCTTGAGTTATGGCCGACAACTCGAGGTCAAAATCAGTTCATCCGTGTGTCAAACTTTGCAAGTTTGACCCAAATTATTTAAATTCCCTCAAAATGTTCCTGATTAATTGCTTCCATCGCATTGCTTCTAAATGAGCATGTGACTGAGAATCGGTGGAAACCGCATGCTTATACGGTAGCACCCTACACCCTAAAGGATGTCCTGCCTTATTGCGTGTTGTCTCTAAACGGGACCATACGGTAAAACTAGCGGCTGACACCATAAACGAAAGTGTCAGCGATCAAGTAAGAAATGTGGTTGCTGCTGCAGGTTTCAGGCACTTCGATATAAGCTTCACTTTTCAAGCCTGGAATCTACATTCAACTGTAAAATTCATTCTGCATGTAACAGAATTTTTGCATGCAACCCTATTCTGCAGCGCCCCCTGGTGTGTGGATGCTGGTGTCTGCAGGGTGTTTAAATGCAGTATAATTAAACTGCAGATACCAGCAACCAAAGACTGGAAACACTTCATTCAATGAGTGAAAGCAGATGTTTTAGTGCTGCTGACCTGTCACTCATGTCCACTGAGCTGTCGCTGGGTGGTTCGATGGTCAGGACGGGGAGATGTCCTCCTCCTCCACCCCTCCCTCTGTACTCCCCCCGACACTCTGTGCAGGGGGTGCTGCTCCTCCGGCTTGTGTTGCTTCCTCCCTCTGTCTCTCTGCTGTCTTCTCTCCCCCCTGCACTTCCTCCTCCCCCTCCTCCCCAGTACTCTGTGTCGGAGCTGGACGCGGGACGGGAGAGCGGTGAGGAGGGGAGGCAGCCTTCGTCCATGTACAGGGTGACATCACTGAAGGAGGTAGCGGTGCTGTCCTCGTGCATGGAGGCACCTCCTCCTGCTCCTCCCCTCCCTCCTCCTCCCCCTGTCCGGCCTGCAGCACGTCGGGAAGACGTAGTGGTGTTGCGCCACGCACACTGTCTGTAATCTTCCTCCTCGTCTTCCTCCTCATCCTCTTCCCCTTCTTCCTCCTCCTCCTCTTCTTCTTCATCTCCCTCCTCCTCGTCCTCATCATCATCCTCCTCTCCATCCCCTCCTGCATCCTGTGAGTCTTCACGGCCGGACTGGCAGGTGAGGGAGTCGTCCATGGAGTCTGCCAAGGACTTAACCTGCAACGCACGAACACGACGTCACAACACACAAAAATAAACAGATAAAAAATCCTGAGCTAATGTTGAGAAGGTCAGAACAAGAAAATAACGCGGAGGAAAAACTCCTGTCAGGAGAAAGATGTTTCTTGCTGTTTGTTTGACCTTTGCAGCCAAGAATCTGCTGCAGGATGGGAAGAGACTCAGGAGGATCACTTCTAATCATTTCTGATTCATTTTCATTTAGCTCTAGGAGATTCTGGGGCATCCAGCACTTCATAACAGCTAAACAAAATATCAGTCGAGCTGGACTACTTTCTCTGTTGGTTTTTAACATAAGAGACATCTCTGAGTGTAATTTGCATAAAAAGGATTATATTAATTTTGCCAGTAACACAAGCAATAACACAGAAAAATTATCATTTCTATTTGTCTGCTTATCAGGAAAACAATGAATATACTGATCATCATACTGTAAAGTGCTGCTCCCACTCAGCTATTTATTTGTTTGGTTTGAGACTTTGATCAGTTAAAGCCAACAGTTCCTGTACAAACCACAGGTCAACAGGCCTTTTATTTTTGGGCTTTTATGTGTGAAACATCTACACACATTTTCTGTCTCAGAGGATAGAGATTGTTCTGCATTCATTAACCATGGCTCTTTTATGGCCTAAGTTTCTGAACTTTAGTGACTGTTTCTTTAGGTATTTCAATTGGCTTGCTAATTCTCATGCTGACAGCTGGGACAGCAGCTGGTAAAGTAGCAGCCCTGTAGTTAAAAAATGTAATTGTGGGGTTCCACAGAGATCAATTTCTGGGCCATTTAACTTTCCAATAAAAGAATCTTTTAAGATCAACCAATTTTATTTTCTTCCTTTTAAAGTGCATTAAGAATATTCAGACACTGGAGGTATTTAACTTCTTAAAATGAAGCGAGACCCCCCCCCCGACAAACTCCATGTCACTTAAAACCCCAGCAATCAAAACAACCCCCTATGAGCAAGCACTTGGTGACAGTGGGAAGGAAAACCTCCCTTTTAACAGGAAAAAACGTCAGACAGAACTGGGCTTAGGGAGGGGCAGTCATCTGACACAACTAGTAGGGGGTGCTTGATCATAAAGGAAAGTTTTAAGCCTAATCTTAAAAATAGAGAGGGTGTCTGTCTCTTGAATGCAAACTGGGAGCTGGTTCCACAGAAGAGGGGCCTGAAAGCTGAAGGCTCTGCCTCCCATTCTACTCTTAAGTATCCTTGGAACCACAATTAATCCCGCAGGCTGAGAGCGAAGTGCTCTATTGGGGTGATACGGTACTATGAGGTTTTTAAGATAAGATGGGGCCTGATTATTCAAAGCCTTGTATGTGAGGAGAAGGATTTTAAATTCAATTCCAGATTTAACAGGGAGCCAATCAAGTGAAGCCAATATGGGAAAAATCTGCTCTCTCTTTCTAGTCCCTGTCAACACTAAGAGTCAGGCTTTCAAAAGAATTAAAACTATGTCTGGGTCTTTGATTAATTGCTAAGCTGGAATGGAAGATTGCTGCTACTCCTCCTCCTCGACCTGTGCTTCGAGCATTCTGACAGTTAGTGTGACTCGTGGGGTGTTGATTCACTTAAACTAACATATTCATCCTGCTGTAACGAGGTTTCTGTA
>VUQJ01039535.1:0-15376 GCA_015108635.1 Andinoacara biseriatus | reverse complement strand
TTATTCAAGACCTTGTATGTGAGAAGAAGGATTTTAAATTCTATTCTAGATTTAACAGGGAGCCAATGAAGTGAAGCCAATATGGGAGAAATCTGCTCTCTCTTTCTAGTCCCTGTCAGGACTCTAGCTGCAGCATTTTGGATCAGCTGAAGGCTTTTCAGGGAGCTTTTAGGACAGCCTGATAATAAAGAATTACAATAGTTCAGCCTACCACAAAGAAGTTCTGTTTTATCTGCAGACGGTGCAAAGCTAAAGGACTTAAAACAGCACGAACATGAACAAGTCCTTCCACATGCTCTGCTTTTGAGACAGTAGTTACAACATGTAGACATGGGTCTGCAGACCTCTTTGGAGCTCCTGTGGATTACCAGTGTCTAGCTATGCTTGCCGCTCCTAGCAGCATTCAGCAATGCTTATGCTTAAAGAAGTTGGTGTTAAAAAGATGCTGGAGTGAAAGTAAATATTTATGTGAAAGCAGAGATTTAAACAAGAGCTTTTTGAGTCTGTAGGTTGTTGCAAAGCACAATTCAAAGGGCATCAGTTCAAACTGTGTGCAGGAAGTGAAGACCTGAATATATTAGAGTATTTATCCAATGTTTGATCGCTGGGGATCTCTGTGCAGGCTGTACGAGGTCAGTTCACGGCTGTCACACACATGAGGATATTTGATTTGTTATGATTATTATGTCTGAATAATTCTGATCCTCTGACCGGCCAGACATGAAAATAAAAGCAGAAACAAGATGCTCCAAATTCAGAGGGTGCAGAAAAGAAACAGACAAATCACAGCAGGCTATTAATCTAAAAGTGTATGTTTGTTAGTCTGTGCACCTCCTCGCTCTGTCTTTGTGTTTGCCTCCTCTAACTCGCACCAACAGGCTGAACCAATCCACTGTCAGAAACAGGAAGCTGCTGCGATCTGAACACTCACAGAGGCCTTTTCTCAGTAACTGTGTGGACAGGTGTGGAAAGTGTCCTGTCATCTGCTGTTAGCTTCCTGACAGCTGAAGCTGTCATGATGCAGTCCTGTGAGACGTGTTGGGTGTATCAATGGCAGAGGGAACTCTAGAGGTCAGAATATATCTTATTTATATGTTTTAACCCTGTCATATAACTGCTGTCTTTCTTTTTGTCTCCGATAACTTTTTTTGCTCTTCTGCCTTCAGAAGATGTTTTAATGACTGTTGTCCAAATACATGTTGGAGGACAGTAAAGATGCCACAGATGGAAGTCCAGATCACTGTACTCCTGAATCCATATAGCATACACGGCTGCTTGAGAAGTTGTATTATACAACATTATTCTTACAACCCCCAAGAATTTATGATGCTGGACTGGTGAGCTGGGTGAACCGCGTCAACACATCTTCGACCTCAGTCTGCACCTGGGGAGAGTGCTCACCATCTGGAAGACATCCTGCATCATTCCAGTTCTTAGAAGGACCGGCCTAGCAAGCTGGATGACTTCCAACTGGTGGAACTCACCTTACATCTTTCTCAGACCCCTCAGACCCCAGGTACAGCACAGCCAGACAGTCTGCAGTTTACATACCAGGCAGATGTTGGTGTAGGGGGAGGAATATCATCCTCTACTTGCTACACTGAGCACCGAACACGCTCATCTGCTTAAGGGACTATCGTCTTCTTGGATTTCTAGAGTGTCTTTAACACCATACAGCACCTTATGCTTCAGGATAAACTGAAGAGGATGGCAGTGGAACCCTGCCTGGTCACCTGGATCTCCAGCTACCTCATTGACAGGCCGCAGTATGTCATGCCTGCCCCTATGGGCAAGCACTTGGTAACAGTGGGAAGGAAAAACTCCCTTTTATCTGGAAAAAACCTCCAGCAGAACCAGGCTCAGGGAGGGGCAGTCATCTGCTGAGACCGGTTGGGGCTGAGGGGAGAGAGAGAGGACAAAAAACCTGCTGTGGAAGAGAGACAGAGATTAATAATGATTAAATGCAGAGTGAAGAATAAACATAGTGAAAAGAGATGAATGAAAAGGTCTTTTTTGCCAGGCCTTTATGTCTTTAAGACATTCCTGCAGTTTAACTAATTGATGTGTGTCATCTGGCTTCATGGATAGATAAAGCTGAGTATCATCTGCATAGCAATGAAAATGTATGCAAAAGTTTCTAATAATACTGCCTAAGGGAAGCACGTATAATATAAATAGAATATGTCCTAGCACAGAGCCCTGTGGAACTCCATAATTAACCTTAGTGTGTGAAGAAGACTCCCCATTTACATGAACAAATTGGAGCCTATTAGATGAATAGGATTCAACCCACTGGGTCTTTTTCTGTCTGCCTCTGCCTAATGAGGGACAACGCAACAAAGAACTATGGGAAACTGAGATGACGAGGAAAGGGAAAACCGGTGGGAACACACACATGGCTGAAACTAATCACACTAGACAAAATCAAGGAAGCAAACCTAAATGCAATGAACAAGACACAAGTGACTGACAAAATGTAACAGGAAGCAACTAAAACATGAGAACACCTACACTGGGGAAGACTTAACAAATAGGAAAACATAGAGAGAACACAAATAAAAAATAACAAGGCTAGGGAAGTTAACTTAAAAACCCATCACGTGAGACTGAAGACTAACACCGAGACACAGACTTAAATATCTAAACAGGAAAATTAGGAAACCCTCGATATAGAACACTGAGAGACAAGACAAACATGGGGACCAGACCAGGGAAACAGGAAAGGATCACAAAAGAGAACTAAAGAATTTATTGTCCTCCATAGCTAATCATGGGATCAGACAAACTCATAAACACAAGAAACCAAAACATTATAACCAGAATTAGGACCATAAAGATTTCCTTGAAGGTCGCCTGCTCTGGCCCTTGGAAGACTTTCGACTATGGTAGCTGGTGTTGCTGATTTCCCGTTTCTCAAAAAAAGAGACACCAATAACCGGAGATTTTTCCTCAGTGGGTGTGTCGACGAGTGGAGAAAAACGGTTAGACGTCAAGGTTGGTGGTGTACCAAGGGCTTCTTTTTAGGACTACGCTTCCTCCTCACAGTCACCCAGCGGCCTGCTTTCCCTGCTGCTTGGGATCTGCTGGGGGGGAGCTAACGGCGGCTAAGCTGCCATGGTCCATACCGACTACAGGAGCCTGGCTAGCTATAGGATTTTCCAGGATTTTCCAGGGTGTGGAGCCGAGTCTCCAATTCACTGAGCCTCTCTTTCAGAGCTACAAACAGGCTGCATTTGTTACAAATACATTACTGCTAAAGGAGGCCGAGGGGTAAGCAAACATTTATGCAGGGTGGACAGGAGAATCTGCCATGCTGATAGTATCAGCTACGAGCTAAGCTAATAGCTATGCAAAGTCTTCATAATTTTGTGTTGAGGAACATTATCCTGAAATTATTCCAAAATTTGTTGCAGATTGGGGAACCTCTACCTCTTTATTTCTGAGAAAATCTGCCTCTCTAAGATGCTCTTTTTATACGCAGTCATGTTACTGACCTGCTGCCAATTAACCCGATTAGTTATTCCTCCAGTACCACAGCCCTTTGTTGCTTCCTATCACAATTTATTTAGATGTGTTGCTACTATCATATTAAAAATAAGCTCATATTTTTATGAAATAGTAAAATGTCTCAGTTTAGGCATTCGATGTGCTTTCTGTGGTCTGTTGTGAATATTTACAGTCTACACAGCATCTCAACTGTGATGTGATTTTCACTGAAACAAAAGAAGGTACAACAGTTTTCTCTCACGCTCAGATCAGACAGATGGGGCCTCAAATGCTGCTGTAACCTTTTCAGAGCAGTTTATTAACAATAACAAACACACTGAATTTGTTTTTGTCATTTCTGAAATGTTACAATTTTTTTTTTTTCCTAGCGCTCAAAAGTTTGAGGTCACTGAGAAACGTCCATGTTTTTGAAAGAAAAGCACATTTGCGTTCACTTCAAATGACATTAAATTAATCAGAGCCTGGATTGGAGCAGTGGAAGAGAATGGATGGATGGATGTTGTGGCAGTTAATGATTAATTAAATGATTAAAGATGAATGCTTTTAATATCTACGTAGGCGTACAGTGGCTCATTTTCCACAAATATCACTCCTGAGCTCCAGCGGCGAATTATGTTACCTGATACAAGTTTCCCTGTTAGAAGATGGAGTGATCTGTAGAAAAGCTTTTACCATTTTTGTCAGCGTGGCTGGAAATTAACTCAAAGATGTTTAAAGAAGCCTCTGTGGGTTTGATTGCAATTTCAAAACAAAGATTCTTCTAACGTGGGCCAGAGTGCCCTGTTTTAAAGACATGAAGGCTAAAAATCGAGTAAGTCACAGAGTCAAGCGTGGCCACATTCCCAGCAGATCAGCTGATCTCACTGCTGGGAAAACCGAAGACGAGCGATCTCCAACCAGAAGGAGGCAAAGATGAGCTCCAAACTGTGAACAACTTTTTGGGGAAGTCTTTCAGCAGGTCCGAGCCATGAGGACCGCGCTGACATCAGATGTGATGTCAAAAGAACAGAGTTATGAAAAAGCAGTTGATTCATTTGTGCTCATTGTCTTCAGTCAGCACTTTTTGTGTCTGCATCACGTATGTTTTCAAAGGTTTTCTGAGGAATCACCCATTCATCTTTCTCTAATCCAAACCGAGCAGATTATTTGACTTAATCCGGACAAACAAGGAATGAGTGTAAAGATCATCAGTTCTGTGTACAAGTCAAACCGCAGTGCCAGTGATGATGTATCTCACAGCTCTGCCACCATTTTAACTTCCTGCAGGACGTCCCTTCATGTTCGTGGAAACAAATGAAGACGTAAAAGTTTCTGTTCGTGTAAACAAAAGAAAACAGACGGGGATTTCTTACAGATGAAGACAAAGAATAGATTTTGTGATTATTTCAGAAGCTGCTGCGAGACCTCGTCAGAACATGTTGATAGCTGGGCGGTCCCACCTGTGGGCGGAGCTTCAGGCTGAGATGTGCGCGTGCCTCACCGCGGTGGACAAGCAGTCTGCACTGATGCCGCCGCACGCAGTTCTTTTTTCCACTCAGTGATTCTTTTCCTTTGCATTCACTGCTAAAAACAAATGAACCTGTCTCTGAGCTTTAGCCTCTGAGGATTAGCTCGTGTTCGGAGGGACACCAACCTTAGGCTAGTGGAATGTGTCATATTTGCTTATTAAATATTCTCCCAGTTCTCAGAAAATAATCGTTCCAACCCACACGCGTCAAAGCTTCATCTTGCCTGTCTCTGCCGAGTGAGATTCGGGGGTTACCTGCGATGCGTTAAGCAAACTTTTGCTGCCCATTATTAAAGAGTTAAATGATGAACGGCAGAGGTGGCAAAAGTACTGGCATTCTGTACTTAAGTAGAAGTACAAGTACTTGTGTTAAAAACTACTCTGGTAAAAGTCGAAATCAAATAAAAGTAAAGAAGTACAGGCTCTGAAATCTACTCAAAGTAAGAAAGTAAAAGTAGCTCTTTGAACGACGTCTGTAACAGGTATTTTTGCATAACACTAACTGACCCTCCAGTAAATGATGTTGCTGTGATCAGCTGACCTGCTGCTGCTGCTCTCTTCTTCCTCTTCTTCCTCTTTCTTACATCTTTCTCCATCTAACTGAAGTTATCGCTCATTCTCTGCTCTCCCTGGAAACACAGCAGCTGTTCTTTTAGCTAGCAGACACACTGTGTGACAAACTGCACACACTTTTTGTGCTTTACGTTTTCTGTCACTCATTTGTCTCACCGTTCCCGTGTGCAGTGTAAAGCGCAACGTCATCCAGCTCTTTCTGTAGCTGTCTGCACGTGAGCACTGCAGGAGCCCCTCCCTCTACTGTGTGTGTGTCTGTGCCCTCTGCCCCGCCCTGTCGCTCGGTGTGGACACACAGAGACGCTGCAACATCGGAACCAATCACTGCGGCTCAGATTGTTTGATGTTTGACGGCGCACTGACCGGAAATGCAAACTTTTCTCAGACGCGTTAAACCAAAAGTAACGAGTTTGTTTTGAAAATGTAAGAAGTAGAAAGTACAGATACTTGTGTAAAAACGTAGGGAGTAAAGAGTAAAAATAAAATTAGTCAGAAAAATAAATACGCAAGTAAAGTACAGATACCTAAAAAATCTACTTAGGTACAGTAACGAAGTATTTGTACTTGGTTACTTCCCACCTCTGATGAACGGTAACCATTCATACCTGCTGCCAGGTCGTATCAGAGTGGAGCAGCATGGCGTGTGACCTCCTTCATCATCAGCAGCGGCTGTGCGTGACTAACTCCTCCGCGCACACTCATGTTCGGTGTGATGTGTTTCAGGTTTCTCTGCAGGAATATTAAAAGTAAAAAATCGAGCCTCTGGGGGGAGAAAGAGACGCTGGTGCTCGCAGAGCGGAGGTGTGATTAGTGTTTGCAGTTTAACAGCAGGACGCTGTTGGTGGAAAGAGTCTTACTGCTGCGACTGAAGCTTCATTACGAGTCTCCCGCAGATCTGAGCACATTAGGACCTCGACAGGGGTCAAACATGAGCTCACAGCCAGAAAGAGCAGCAGGCCGAAGAGGCGCTCACGCTCTGCACAATAAACTCAAACACAAAGCTTTGATATAAAATGATCCGCTGACTAAATCTGACGTTCTTCGCTGAATCACAATCAGATTCTGATCAGTTCTGGCACCAACATTAAATTGAAACGGCCACAAAGAGGCGCGACACACCGAACTCGTCACCTATCAGCGGACTTACAGGGACAAACTGTACCAGACAGATTTCAGCTCCTTCACTCAACGCAGCTGTACAGCAGCATCACTCAGCTGTGAGTGTCATCAGGTAAATGGTTGTTCATTGACAGACCTGCAGGCAGCAGCACGATGACGCGCTCGGTGTCGGGAGGATGGAATAATTATTTTAAACCAGAGCTGATGCTTCACTGAGCACACGACACTTATCGGTGACTTGAGTCAGAGATGGAAGAAGAAAGAGGCCCGTCAGGAACAGTTACCTCACAAACACGGTCCTGCTCACCTGGAGCCACGGCTCTGTTAGAGAGGTCAGCATGGACCACAAGTCTGGCTGCAGGCCAGAGGCTGCTCACATAATGTGTGACGTCACCGACTCACAAGTGTGTATTAATTAGGATCACGAGTAAAACATGCAGAAAATATCTTCAGCTTCAGTCTTTATGAGTAGCCTAAAAAAATAACCTGAAGCCCAAAAGCTGCAGTTCCCGGAGTGTCCAGCAGAGGCGCCACAGTGGGTCAGTCCCCACAGACTCCCATGTTAAAACTTCACAGCAGAAATAAACATGATTACAGCTGATACAGACGCTGTCCTGGTGTTCCCCTTCATAACAGCTGTTCGGGGGGTGTCCTCCACTTTAACTTGGTTACTTGGACCTGCACAGTAAACATACTGTGAAATGAGTCTGGAGCTGCACACTGGAAATCTGGAGATCATTGTTCAGTGTCTGGACGGGTTATCTCAGCTGCAAACTTCCGCTGTGTCCAAATTCAGGGGCCGCATCCTTCGAAGGCCGCATTTGTAGGCGGATTATGACGAATGTGTCCTTTTTTTACCTGAATTTGAAGGATGGGTCGGGTGCATCCTTTGTGGCCTCCCATATCCCATGATTCACTGCGCATCAAAACTCAAGACTAGAGAAAAACTACTGTTTCTGTGACACAAAATAAACTTTTAGGATGTTTTCAATGTAGATGTGTAAACCTCAAATATCACTGATATGCAAAAAAGTTCTCCGACGTCAGCAGCTCGCCTCGGTAGCTGTCAGCTGACCGGGGTATCGAGGCTCGTTATAGCCGGACAGAAGACCCGATTCCTGGCACGTCCTTTTGAAACCCCCGCTGGCTTTCACCGCCGAGTGGAAGTTAAACACAGTTATAACTCACTCAGATAATCTCAGTGGCTGATATTTATTTTATTTGTTTCTGAGTAAATCGGTTTGCCTGAAACTAAAGTTAAGCATCATAACTGGAAACTTTTATTCAACATTAATGTCTCACTTAATATAGCTGGAAATTAATCATTCGCTCAGCTGTGTTCCTTGATGTTTGAAAGTTTTGTGCTTGTTTTAACAGCTTATTTTGAATTAAAGAATTAAAATTAAACCTCTAAAAGGAGCAAAAGTCTCCGTTTAACCAGCTGCTTTTCCACAGCTGTGCTTCGCATTGTCACGGTTGCTAGGCAACATGAGCCACACCGAGGTGGGGGGGGGCAGGTGACGGGAAGGCTACACCGTCCAGTTTCACTGCCGCTCACTTCCGGCCTTCGTGGGGTCCTTGGAAGGACGCGGCCCTGAATTTGGACACAACTTTTTATTTATTCTTCTCATGAATTAGATTTTGGAAATAATTAAAACAGCTTTTGATCAAAAACTTCATATTTCAGGAAGGAAGTCGAGCGATGATCAGCTTTTATTCAGTGTTTGTCTTTAACTTGTTGAATTTAATATTCTGATTTTTGCTCATCTCTCGAAGCACTTTAAAATGACCGTTTAAATAAAGTTATTATTCCTATTGTTATTCTTGTTATTTCATTGTTTTGATAATAATAATATGCTGAATGTTTTCCTCCTCACCTGTGAGGGATTTTTACTGGCTGTCATCAGTCAGACTAGCTGTGACTCTTTTACTCGGAGTAAATGTGTTTTAAATGGTTTCAGCTGTTAAATCTGATTGTTGGGTGAATGTGAACGGACAGTCCGTCCCCCGGCGGCTCGCGAGCCTCACGTTGAGAAACTCTGGAACAGCAGGAGGAGGAGAATTTGAAAACGGCTCATTTCACTAAAGCGGGAGGCGGTGGAAACATGATCATCACCATCATCATCAGTCACCCTCCTCATCATCTCCACCGCCACCCGACCGCGGTGACCAGTGACGTCAGCGGGGCTTTAAAAGAGCCGCTCTGACGGGACAGAGCCAGAAGATCCGCCGAGCCGCAGACAGACACACACACACACACGTGATGAAGATGATCTCCTCCTGGCGCCTCCGCTGCCTCCTCCTGCTCCTCGTCTCCCTCACCGCCTCCATCAGCTGCTCCTCCGCCGCTCAGAGAGACTCCAAACTCCGCCTGCTGCTGCACCGGAACCCGCTGCTGGGCTCCAAACAGGTCCGACACACACGCACGCACACACACGCACGCAATATACGATTTGAAGCGCAACAAAAAAAGTTTTAATAAATCAGTTTTAACTTTAAATGAAGTCTTAAAAAAAGTCAGAAAAACGTTTTTCTGTAAGAAAATAAAAAGTGCAGCAAATAAGCTTTTTTTTTATTAGATTATTTATTAAATTATAATTTATTTCCACTCCGGAAAAAGTTTCTGACTTCGGAAAAGGAAAGTTTATCTTGGAAACCACTGAGAACAAAAATCTGTGAATGTGTGAGATTCAGTGAACGTTTCTGTCTGAACAAAAAGAAGCGTAAAAGTAAAATATTGTCTTTAGGATTAAAAATAATAATAATATGAAAATATCAATTTTACTTCGGAAAAGCCCAAAACAAAGGAATAATTTTTGTCGATAAACCCATAAATCTGAAGCTGACTGAGGGGCTGAGATGAGTCTGTGTGGAGACCAAAAACATTCAGATGAAACCATTTTAATGTGATCATTAAGCAAAAAAAAAAGCATTAAACTGGGATTAAAATTAGAACCTCAGCTAAAATAAGGCCACATTAAAGAGGAGCGCCAGACATTCAAGTAAAGCTGAGCTTTGTTCTGTCTGGATGATCAGATTTCACAGGCTGAGTTTTGTAGTCTGTTTGTTTGAGCTCAGGTCTGATTTCAGCTCTTTCTTTAAAGCCGTTCACTCTGAAACTCAGATACAAACAGTTCAAAATGAAGCCACTTGAAAAGAGCTTCGAAGGACATTCAAGAGTGAAATCAGAAGCACAATAAAAAGGGATTCAAACAAAAAGATTAAAAGTTTCTTTGACTGTAATAATTAAAAAAAATAGAATAAACTGAGGTGACAAATTATTGAGTTTAAAGCGTCTTTAACTTGAATTTCTTCAGGTTCAAACCTGAAATCGGAGTCACATCATTCCCGTGAATATGTTTGATCATCATTCTGAAGAAAAATCCTCTGAGCTTCAAACATGCAAATTTGACTCAGTCAGAATATTTCACAGCGGTTTAAAACACATCCAGTCTCATAACTGAAGATTTATTAGTGCACCATGACCTCTGTGAAACTCTCCTGATGGACGGAGGTAAGAAAAAGGTTTGTTTGGCTGAGGCTGTAAATTAACTGATGATTCATCTGCTGATTGCTCCTTGGTGGATCCTTCATGGTTCGGTCTATAAAGCCTCCGTGAACAATAAAGACAGCATTACTGCTGTTTCATGTCTCAGATCTGACTGCAAGATTATTGCCTCAAGCTTCCAGCTTGTGTCGTGATTTCCATCAGGAGCATTTGACAGGCTGCAGCTGAAAGCCAGAGCAGCTTCGTCCATCAGTGAAGGTTTGCAGCCGACTCAGATCCTGATTCGAGATCTTCAGACTGCTGCTGCTGCAGCCACTGAAATCCACAGCATCGAAATCATTCTTCGATCCACAGCAGGGTCACCCGAAAACATATAAACATAAATTCCTTCACTTTGTCCTTCACTAGTTCACCTCAGGGTGTTTTATACTGAAAGGTAAAGACTCGACAGCATTATGGGGAAAAGCCCCAACAACCAAAACGACCCCCTGTGAGCGAGCATTTGGCGACAGTGGGAAGAAAAAACTTCCTTTTAAGAGGAAGAAACCTCAGACAGAACCAGGCTCAGGGAGGGGCAGGAAAGCATAGAGAGGCAGCGACAGGAAGCAGTTTGAGTAAAATCGAGGAAGTGGTTCCTCTCTGCAGCTCAACATCACCGCGGCTGCACGAAGACGCCGCAGCGTCACACGAAGACGCCGCAGCGTCACACGAAGACGCCGCAGCGTCACACGCTGGCGTAATTGTTGCTGAAATCTCACTGAACCTTTCACAATAAAGCTTCAGTGAGTTTTTAGACCAGAGCTGAAAGTTTGTGTTTAGGGTCATGTGTTTATTTCAGAAACTACAAGCTTGTATCATCTTCCAAAAGATTCGCATTCTCACTCACAAATGTGAACTTAATCCCAATTTATTAGGATTAAAAAAAGAAAATTATAACACTTCAATCAACTTTTAAAAATGACTTCATGTTGTTACACCAAAATGTAGCAAGTTATAGTTTAAAACCTTCGATTACATCACAAATATTTGTTTCATAGAGGAAAAACAATGTAAGTTTAGTTATACAAAATATATTCAGTTACAGGTCATCATCATCATCATCATCATCATCTTTATTGTTGTTGTTGTTTTGGAAAAAACTGACATTTATAGAGATGAACTAATTTTTTCAGCCACCTGCCATAAAAACATGAAAACAAACATCTGTCAAAAACTTGTTTAAAGCAAAACGTTCGACTGTTATTAACAGCAATAATTATATTATAGGATTAAAATATCATTTTGATTACAGAGCTTGTACATCCTGGTGGACGAACCATTAAAAAAAGATTTTGTAATTACCAACTCTGGTAATTTAGGGCAGCTGTGGCATAAACCTGGGAGCTGGTTTAATAAACACTTGTATTAAACGCTGCACTTTAAAAAAAAAATGCATGTTTTACTTTGAATTAATTAACTTATTTTAATTAGGTATCATTTTATTACCTTTTCTCAAGGAAAATTTATGATTCTGTAAAAACTATCATTAATAATTATATCTTCATAATTGTAAAAATTAATCTAATTCAGTTTCAATTCAGTTTTATTTCTATAGCACCAAATCACAACAAACAGCCGCCTCGAGCTGCTTTATATTGTTAGGAAACAGTTCAGGGTCACCTGATCCGGTTCTGGATTTAACAGGAAGCCTGTGAAGCCAACGTGGGAGAAATATGCTCTCAGTAATGAATTATTATTGAACCAAAACCATTTTGTTTTCATTTAATTAACCGACTAAATCAAATCCTCAGGATTGCATTTTTATTGCTTTATATTATTAAAGGATTTTTTTCCTACTAAAACAAAAGAGCAAAATAAATGACTGAAATGTGCAGATGGTAACAGTAACATGGTAACAGTAACATGGTAACAGTAACATGGTAACAGTAACATGTTTGTTGAGGAAACCAAAAAAGTTAAAGGGAGCCTAAAGAAAAAAAACACTTCAGAGCAACAGAAAAATGATTAAACTTGTACAGATTAATTTATTTAGCTTTAAACAAAATCCTGAAATTTATGTTTTTTTTCCACTTTGTTAAAAAGTTTCATTCAATCTGCAGTTTGTAATTATACATAAAATAAGTTAAAATATGTCAACATTACTTTTTAACTACTTCATACGAGCTAAATCTGACCAAAAACAGAAGCTTAATTTGGTAAAATGACAGTTTTGTTCCTGGATCTGGATGATGTCACAGGTAGGGGATCTCCTTTTATGGCCCTCTCAGAAGGCCCCGCCCCCTGCTGTGGGTGAGGATCATTCTGAGCTGTGAATCCTGCAGAGCTGCGCTCGCAGAATTCAGACGCGCGGATTAGTTTCATGTTATTTTTGAAAAGGTGATGGTGAAAATTGAGCTCCTCGTGCTCCTCGTACTGGAGCGTGAACAACATCTCTGTTGTTGTGTGTTGTGTATAATCCTTATATGTGTTTGGTTGCTGTATTTGCAGGACATGTCGCGCTCCTCGCTGGCCGAGCTGCTCCTCTCTGACCTCCTGCAGGTGGAGAATGAGGCTCTGGAAGAGGAGACCTTCCCTCTGGCTGAGGGTGAACCCGAGGACATCCGCGTCGACCTGGAACGCGCCGCCAGCAGCGGGCCGCTGCTCGCCCCCCGAGAGAGGAAAGCCGGCTGCAAGAACTTCTTCTGGAAGACCTTCACATCCTGCTGAGAGCCTCCATCACGCTCCTCCTCCTCCTGCTGTACATAAACACCAGACTGTCGGTGATTCGTTTGAATGAAATGTTTTAATTTTTCCGAGCTGATTCTTTCTGAATGTAAACTTGATGAAACTATTTTTAATTGTTGGTTTGAATAAAATCTGTTTGAGACAAACACACTGCTGCTCGGGAGGAGGAGGAGGAGTAAACACCTTCATCAGTTTTTATTGAAGCTGATTAACACCAGTGCTGGGGGGTGGGGGGGTCTGAACAATAAACTACAGTTAATGATGGTTAATAAACAGAGGAAGGGGCTCCATAGCAACCACAAGAAGAAATATTTTAGTGAAATTTTAATGAAACTTCGCTCTTGACAGCAGATCAGATCACATGATTGAGCTTTAATGATCCTCGAGGCTGAATTCAAACATTACAGCACACGGAGAACCACAAATGAATAAAAATCCTGCGTGCGGATGTTTCCAGGATGCACAAACACGCACACAGAATCCATCATTTAGCAGCATTACATCAAGGTTATTAAAAGAGTGCTTTTCAAAATAAATTAAAAGGGAGTAAATAAATAAATAAAACACATACAGAGAGTTTAGAATGAAAAAGTGAGTTTTCTGCATGTGAAAATAGGCCCACGGTTCAACGGGCTGAAAACTCACTAAAGCGCACACCAGCGCTTCTAGAACCAAAACCTGCATCCATTTGGCAGCGTTTCACTGAGCAACTCCTTTTCAAATTGCAGCAGCAGGTAGAATTTTAATTTTCCATTCCAGTTATCTTTACAATCACCTTGTGTGACACCTGAGTTCAGCCTATCTCATATCAGCGGCTTCAAACTGTTGCTGATTTATTTCCACACATTTGGCGGCTGAGACGCCCTGTAATTACTGTCTCCTCTAAATGATGCCGGAGGGAGCGAGGAAGGAAATTAAACTTCTGCGTGATCGCTGGAAACAACTCGACTCAAACTTCTCACAGCTTCAACCAGAAGCTTCTGTTTAAATGATTCAAATGATTAACTGATCATGGAAACGTCACATTTGAAAAAGCTGCATTCTCATGATACAATTCGAATGTATCAGAATGTATCTGCTGTTTGTTGAGTTGTTGCCTGCCTCATATCTCATATAGTTTTCCTTTTTTGATCTTAATGCCAGGAAAACAAAGGAGATGATTGTAAATGTTGATGCTCCTGTGACCAGCAACAATCAGTTGAGGTGGTCTGAGTGCTTTGGCATCCTGATTGACTGACCACCCTTTGTTTTATAGACTCTGTGCTTATCTTCTCTTTTATGTGTTGGTGTCGGCCTTCAAATCTTGGAGTTACCCTGAAAAACCTGCTGAATGTGTACGAGGTGGGAACCGTGAGAAAAGCCCGCTCTGTCCTGGCTGATTGCAGCCCCCATCTTCACGGTTCCTGCCCTCAGGCTGCAGCTACAGTGGGGAAAATAAGTATCGGATACACTGAAAAATGGATCCAGGAAATCACATTGTATGATTTTAAAATAATTAATTTGCAAGGAAACATCTAAAAGAGCATGCACAGGTCTGGAAAACCATTCTGTGGACACATGACAGCGAGACGATCTCGATGGAAAGAGGAAAGCACGGAGAAGCAGCTGAATGGAGGAATGAACAACGAGCTGGAAACAGCAACAGGTGGACAAAGAGGTGAGGAGGAGGGATCGGGACTGCTGTTGAACTGCTCTCCTGTGTCGTGTTATATGAACAGTTCTCACTGAGGTAGGTGTGTGCGTTGTGTTAGCATGGGTAGTGTGTGTGTGTGCGGTAATGTGTGTGCAGCAGCTGCTGCAGTCAGATTAGCAGCTCCTTTCACTCTTTAGTTCTTTGTTCAGGAGCTTAATGTGAGTCGATGATTGACAGCTGACGGAGAGGGCGTTCATTACCGATGAACACGTGACCAAATCTGAGATCACATGACCCACTGTGGAAGTCAGGCACATACTCAGACACCATTAAAATGGGAATTACCAATTTCTAACTAATTTCTAGTTAATTTAACATGTGTGCTACTACAGGCATGTGACACTGACTGGGTGGCGTTTTCAGCACTGCACGATTAAAGCAGGCGTTTACATCACTGACATCTTTCTGAAGATATTCAGTCAAAGAATTCCACAGCTGTAACATAAGACCCTATGAGGAGCACTTGGTGACAGTGGGAAGGAAAAACTCCCTTTTAACAGGAAGAAACCTCCAGCAGAACCAGGCTCAGGGAGGGGCAGTCATCTGCTGCGGGGGGGGACAGAAGACACACTGTGGAGGAGACACAGAGATTAATAATAACTAATGATTAAATGGAGAGTGGGGGATAAACAGAATAGAAATTAATGAAAAGAAGCAGTGCATCATGGGAACCCCCAGCAGCCTCGGCCTATAGCAGCATAACTAAGGGATGGTTCAGGATCACCTGATCCAGCCCTAACTATAA
>VUQJ01039521.1:26627-36767 GCA_015108635.1 Andinoacara biseriatus | reverse complement strand
TAAACCATTAACTAGAACGAAACCCAAATAACGAAACTAAGAAGGCCCGAAGATAGCAATAACGAAACCGGCCAGGAAATACTACAAAATACATCACTCAAAACTGCAAAAAGCAACATAAACTAAGAATCAAATGGAGAGAAACCATAATCTGAATGTCCAAAACCAAAAACGCTCTGTCAAAGGTAATGTATAAACAGTAAATTGATCCCATTTCCCTGTAAAGTGGGAATTTTGTTGGAATTTATTTCTGTTCTGTACTGAATAAAACCTGAAGGCACCCATCCAGGGACTGTCTCCCATGTCCACATCATGATCACTTCTGTGGTTTTATACTGTGTGGTGTGGGTCAGTGTGAGAGGTGGGTGCGTACGCGGTCTTCCTGTTTTTGCACAACTTCTCCAAAGAACTGAAACCCCTGATGCTGTAAAACACGCGCTCACACACGTATTTAAACTAATTTGAGGCAGCTTTAAAGGAAATCTGTGGATTGGCTGAAGGGAGAATTCTTCCGGCTGGTGTCCACGTTCGGTGGTAACTGTTTTTGTGTCCGATTAAATGATTGAATTTCAGCAACAGTTGGTTGTTTAACCTGCTCTCCCAACATGGATCTCGTCTTGGTGAGTAATCCAGTTTGTAGTTTCTATCTGAACGACGTGTGTGTGTTTAATATTCTTTATTTTTTTGTTGTTGTTGTTGATGTTAATACACAATAATGTAGCTTGTTATCAGTTGCTGCAAGACTTTAAGGTTGTGGTAAATTCTCCGTCATGGTCTTTTGAGTCTGGGCGGATTTATGAAGTTATCTATTTATTTCCTTAAATTTTGTTTATCAATGATACGCTAGCTGCAAGGTGTCACCCTCAAATTTATTTGACAAATGCACTGAAGTTCAAACATATTTAGTTTATTGGCATAAAAGAACAAAATGAATGGGCTCTCTTTTTGTGGGAGTTGTAATGATAAAATGTCAGCCCTGCTCACACAGGACCATCTTCTTTAACATGTTACCTCAGATCTTCAGACCTCAGTTTTTGTTTCAGGTGTTCCCACTGATCCTTGCACTGATTTCCTGTGGACAGAGTCACACTGAGGGAACAGGAGAAACTAGTGATTCATGTCACAAATTGTGCTCGGCTGGTAAAATGAACATTACTGCCAATTACTGCTCTTTGTAAACTCATTGTGGACATATCACAGTGACTCTTCTCTTTTCTCTTTCCCAGGATATCATAAAGCTGGTACCTGTGATGATCCAGTTCAAAAGTACAAATGCAAGAGATGTGAGGATGGCACTTTCACGGAAATAGAAAACTACAGAGAGAAATGCTTTAGGTGTGACTCCTGTAATTGTAAGTATCCTGCTCAGTTACAGTTTACTGTTACACATGCTGTCAGTTTGTGCGATAAAGTGTAAGCGGGGTTAAAGTTAAATTGGACTGACATAAAACAGTGGACTGTGTTTTCTGGTTATTTAATTATATAAAACACGAGGCTCCTTTTTTTTCTGCGCCATAAACGTCTTATTGTGAAGATCTTCTGTGAATCTCATATTTTCTGTTTAACCATTGTGATGTGGTTGAAACGCTTTGATGAGTAAAATCCGTCTAGGGTGGGAAATCTTTCAACATTGCCACTTTTAACTTGCAGAGTATCAGTTTGAGGCTGTGGACACCACGATTAGAGACTTCACATTTGTGTGCACTCCCATTTTAACTTGTCATTGCTTCTTTAGATTAGATTAGATTAGATTAGATTAGATTAGATTAGATTTATAGCATATGTAAATATATTAGGGCCGGAACTTGATTAAAAATTTTAATCGAGTTAATTACAGGGTCTGTAATTAATTAATCACAGTTAATTGCAGATTAATCACAAACAAATGATTAAAAAATTAAACACTTTCAATTAAAAAATCCTTTTGCTACTAAAATTTTGAAT
Source organism: Andinoacara biseriatus (assembly GCA_015108635.1). Taxonomy (NCBI): domain Eukaryota; kingdom Metazoa; phylum Chordata; class Actinopteri; order Cichliformes; family Cichlidae; genus Andinoacara; species Andinoacara biseriatus. Next base: position 34,823 of record VUQJ01039521.1, on the reverse strand, counting down.
GAAAAGACGTATATGCTTAACAAAAAACCTGTTTATTTACTTTTTGAAATTTTTTTTTTTTATTGTTAAAATTCCCGTGTTTACAGCACGCCTGTAAATCTGACGCACAAGCAACAACAACACATCTGCAAACAACAACTATATATATATATATATATATATATATATATATATATAAGTTATGAACATATATATATGTTCATAACTTTTATTGTGGGAATTTCTTGGTGCAGCCAGGAGTTCAGAGGGGATATGCTTTGGTGGCTTTAGGAGCATGTCCCGACTTCATCGAGTGATGACCTTCAATTCACACTGGGACATTTTGGGACATTTTGGGACATTTTGGGAACTCTGCTTAGACTGCTGTCTCCAGGACAAGACAAGATGAATGGATGGGTGGATGGAAATTCAACTCTTCGGCCTTATCAGGATTGTGTATATTTCAGCTATTAAGACTGAGATGTACATACTGTGTTTTACTTTTTCCCCAGATGATGAGACTCTTTCGACAGGCCTGCTCCTTTCATAGGAACATAGTGTGTGACTGTAAAGCGGGATACTACAATTCAGGATCTGAACATCTGAGGGACTGCAAGAAATGTTCCTGTAAAAATTGTCCAAGTAAGTAAACTCAAGGGATGTTAAAGCACTAAATTTGTATTCAAATTTGCATTCACAGCACCACGTCATTATCACTGAGGTGCAGTGGAGTTACACTGTCACTGTGTATGTGTGTGTGTGTGTGTGTGTGTGTGTGTGTGTGTCATGGTCCCTGGTACAGTTTGAGGTTCCAGTTACATTTCTTTCTTTCTTTCTTTCTTTCTTTCTTTCTTTCTGAATGGAGGCTTGTTTTCACCACTGAAAATTCACTACTGTTCTGTGTTTCAGTTATGGTTGTTGTTCATTTCCTGTTTATTTCTGTACTTTACTTGTCTCTGATATCTTTAGTTTTACTTCCTCTCCATCATAATCTAGATTAGGTTCAGTTGCATGTGCGTAAATAGCCACGCCTTTGTTCCCTGTCATTTAGGCTCCCTTATATTTGCTTTTCTGTGTTCCTGTCATAATTTCAGACTTTTGTTCCTGGGGCCATTTTATAGATTCTAGATTATAACTAATAAAACTTGCTTCTTGTTTAATGAAACTCTGTCTCAGCACCTTACATTTGGGTCTATGTCTATCTATAAGTGGTTGGTACTCATATGATCTCATTTTATTTCCTTTCTTGCATCACTTTTCTGATGACTCCAAAAAACTGAAAGTCCTGTGCCCAAAACAGTCACAGACGCACACAAACAAGCTCCCTTATTAAACGACAGATTTGAATCAACTTTGAAGGAATCTTACACATCAGCTTAAGTCAGAGTGCCTCATCCTGCTGGTGATAAAAAAAAAACAACCCAAAAACATAGCACAAACATTGAGGAGATTTGTGTTTGGTTGATTATTTCTTTGCTGTAACAATGCTTCTTGGCAATAAATGCCAGTAATCAAGAGACCTTCTTCGCTTCACTCATCCTCATACAGCTGCATGTCTACAATGTCACGGCTGCTGCAGGCGAGGCAGGGAGGACCCCAGTGCAGGACCATGACATACAATAAACAACGCTGCAACATTTTGCAACAGCTAATGTGCAGTTGTATATGGAAAACCACAACAGTGAGGCTGTGCACTGCAGAAAACATATTTTCCTTCCTGTATTTTCCTTACAGGTGTGGCACCATTTAAGGGGAAATAAACAGCCTTTCCAACAGTATAAGATATATTGCCAAGAAGCATTGTTACAACAAGGAAATAATTGATCAAACACAAATCTTATTTTTTGTGCTAAGTTTTAGTTATCACCAGCAGGATGAAGCACTTTGACTTATGCTGACGTGTGGGTTTCATTCAAAGTTGACTCAAATCTGTGGTTTAATAAGGAAGACTTTGTGTCTATGATTGTGTGTTTTGGACTCAGCACATTCAGTTCTTTGGAGTCGTTAGAAAAGTGTTGCAAGGAACAGGAAACAAAATGAGATCACATAAGCACCCAACACTTTTAGACACGCATTGATCCAAATGTAAGGTGCTGAGTCAGAGTTTCAAAAAACAAAAAGCAAGTGTTATTTTTTTTAGAATCTAGAATCTGAACAAACTGTCCCAGGCTTTCCAACAGTATAAGATTTATTGCCAAGAAGCAACACAAATTTACTTACTCTTTGTGCTCCGTTTAGATTGTTTTCAAATCAGTGAGTTTGAGTAAAAGTAGGTTGTTGAACTTCCACACTGCAGGCTCTCCCATCATGGATCCTGTCTTGGTAAGTAATCACGTTTATAAGTTTAATCTGGATCATCTGCATGTTTGATTTCAAGGCTTCTTTAAAGCACTTTTGTCTGAGTGGAGTTTATAATTCAGTGTAGAAGGAAGATTGTTTTTGCATAAGGGTAAAAAAACAAACATATCTTAATGAAGCTAAGGTTTGTTTATTATATTTATTTTATCAAGTCTAATATGTTTTCTGCAGTGCACAGCCTCACTGTTGTGGTTTTCCATATACAACTGCACATTAGCTGTTGCAAAATGTTGCAGCGTTGTTTATTGTATGTCATGGTCCTGCACTGGGGTCCTCCCTGCCTCGCCTGCAGCAGCCGTGACATTGTAGACATGCAGCTGTATGAGGATGAGTGAAGCGAAGAAGATCTCTTGATTACTGGCATTCTCTGTCTTGCTGCTCGAGGAGCAAAAATTTCTCCAGTCATGCAGAAAACTAAATACACCCAATGAGCCAGCGGCTTGCAGAACCACCTTTATCACTAATAATGTGATAACTTCAAATGATGGTTTTCTTTATGACTATCAGTCTCTCACATTCTTGATAGGAGAATTGTGCCCCAGTCTTCAATTCAGTTTAATTCAATTCAATTCAATTCAATTCAATTCAATTCAATTCAATTTTATTTCTATAATGCCAAACAGACAGTGACCTCAAGGTACTTTATATTGTAATGTAAATACCATACAATAACTACAATTACTTGTTTACAGTGTCAGTTCAGTTCCCAGAGATTTCTGGGTATTTGTTCATGGACGGCTCTTTTATGGTCCCACCACAGCCTACGAGTCAGGTTGAGGTCTGGCCTTCGACTGGGCCGTTGCAACACCTAAATCTTTTTCTTTTTCAGCCATTCTGTTGTAAATCTACTTCTGTTCTTGCGATCACTGTCCTGTTGGTGGTGTTCATGGTCAGAATTAGGTTACATCAGAAGATAGACGACCTAAATGTCCTTCAAAGAGCTACTATTTACTTTCTTACTTTGATGCATTTCACAGGCTGTAGTTTTTTACTTTTACTTGAAGAAGTTGAATCAGTACTTCAACTTTTACTAGAGTATTTTTAAAATAAGTATCAGTACTTCTACTTAAGTAAGGACTCTCTATACCTTTGCCAACTCTGGTTGTGATCAAACATGGCACTGTGCATTATGGCCAGACGGACATCTTGAATGTTTCCCACTTGTGAATAATTGTTCTCACTGTAGAATGATGGACTTCAAGTTGTTTGCAAGTAACCTTATAACCCTTCCCAGATTGATGGGCAGCAACAATTGCACCTTTCCTCCTTGGCATTGTGCTAACACACACCTGAATACTGCGGACTGAAATCTCTTTGTTTGATATTGGATAATTTACATTTTGGGATTTTTTTTTAATTAAATGAATTCTTTTCATTCATTAACAAATTTATTTGTTAATCAGCTGGGTTGTTGCTAATATTCTAACCTGTGGGTATCAGCAAAGGGCTACAGATGTGAGTGGCATCCAGGTACTCACAGCCAGATGTTGGACATGTGGCTGTGAGTGCCATATGTGGACAAAGGTTTCTAATACACTTTCGCACGTCTCCGTGATATAGACAGTCTCTTTTCCAGCCAAATTGATCCTAAAAAGAATAATTGTTATATTAATTTTCAAAAAGACAGAGTGACTCAACAACCCTTCTTTTGTGTTATGATTTAATGTGTGAGTTCTTGCTCATAAAATCACTGATATTTACATTCAGGGTAGGAGGGGGAAAAAACTGCCTAGAGGATGACTTAACTCATGCTTTTGGCTTAACTAGAACCTTTTGTTGATGAGAGTAAATCGTTTCCACTCTTTGGCTTTTTGTGTCAATTTTAGTGACAACATGTCATTCCTGACCCATTATGAGTATATTGAGCGTATGAGTATAATGTATTACCTCTGATCTTCAGACCTCGATTTTTGCTTCAGTTCCCACTCGTACTCCCACAGTCACACTGAGAGGACAGAACAAACTAATGGTTCGTGTTACAAATTGTGCCCAGATGCTTTAATGAGGAACATTATTGACCACGATTAATCTTTGTAAAGTAACTTTTTACCTTCTCTCTCTTTCCCAGGATGTCATAAACTGGGTACCTGTGACAATCCAGGTGAAAAATCAAGTCGTGAGATGATCTCACATTTCTGTCAAATCAGTTTGATGAAGCAAACCTGTAGAGGGTTGGAAAGTTGTTTTTCACCAATAACCTGCAGAGTATCAGTTTAAGATGGTGCTCACTGAGATTAGAGACTTTGCAGTATAACGGCATGTGAATTTATTATTGCTGTCTTTAGGGTATGTCCTGTCTTCAACTGGGTTTCGCATGAATATTGAAGCAGAATTTTGAAATGATCTTTGTGCCAAATGAGCAAATGTTAAAACTGATGAAAAGAATTTGGCTGCAGAGAACAACATTTAGTCCTGTGGCCGTGTCTGTTTATTTCATTCAGACTGAGATGGAAATGCTGTGTTTTGATGTTAAGCATGAATACTGTGTCATGCACTGCTTTCTGATGTTTAGTTGACCACAACTGAATCAAAACAAACAACTTGTCTACTTGTTATTACAAACTACCAAATGTGATAATGGGCCATTTTGATGTGTTTTATGACTATTAAGGTAACATCTTCACAAACTAAAACCCTTTAAAAAACAAAAACAAACAAAACAATTAATTGCCTTTAAATTTTGATCTAAAATTTGTTTGCAGTTGAGTTTAGCATGACCTGATTTAAGCAGTGTGGTGTTCTGTTTAAATGTTGAACCAATAAAATGTGATTAGAGTATAAACAGATAGATACATAAATACATAGATAGATAGATAGATAGATAGATACAACAAACAGTCAAGCACAAAATACTTTTTTGGGGATGTAGTGGAGCTTCACTGCAGCAAATGACTGCTGTGTGTTGTGTAACAACTTGACAGACTTTTATGTTTGATTAAAAAAAGAAAAAAAAAGAAGGAGGGATCAATATTCACGCCTCTGATGAGCAACTGAGTTCACAGCATTTGTTTGATTCTCAGTTGTCCTACCCACTCTGTGATCTAAATTCCTTTCTTTCTTTCTTTTTTTTTTTGGTTAAAGAGAAGGAAAACGCAGCTGCTTTGAAGCCAATAAAATGTTCACAGTGTACTAACCCTCCTCACAGTCCTCACCACCATCAGATCTAAACACCGTGTCCAGCTTAAAAATATCCCCCTGCATGTCACTAGTGTTTCTGAACCGCACGATTATCACTGAGGTTCAGTGGAATTACACTGTCACTGTGTGCGTATGTGTGTGGCTGTAAGGGGTGGGTGGTTACATGATTTGACTTTGTTTCCTGTTTCTTGCAACACTTCTCTGAAGACTCCAAAGAACTGAAAGCCCTGACCCACAAACACACGATCACACATTCACACAAACAAAGCCTTCCTAAAACCGTTAATTTGACTCAGCTTTAAAGGAAATCTACCCGCCGGCTCAGTCAGAGTGCCTCATCCTGCTGGTGATAACTGGATTTTTTCTTTGTTTTGCATTCAAATGAGTGAATTTCAGCAAAAGTTGGTTGTTTAACTTCCACACTGCCTGCTATCCCAAAATGAACCTTGTCTGGGTAAGTAATCCTGTTTATAGGTTTGATCTGGATGATACTTTAATACAGGTTTGCCTGAGTGGATTTTTTTTAGTTTTAGTGTCATGGGTGGAGCCATTAAGACATTATTTCTTACAGAGTGGAGGATAAATATTTATTATCAACAAATATTTTCTGAGAGTTCTTCTTTTGTCGTGCATTTCTTCCACTATTAAAACTAGTGCACGTCCTCACTGTGGTTTCCGTTTTTAGTGTCGATATTGAAGCTCCATGTGTAACTGCATGTTAGCTGTTGCAAACTCTTAAGGGTGTGTTGTTTATAGCGGACATGCTTTCTGAGGACGAGGGAAGCGAAGAAGGTCTCTTGATTACTGAGATTCTCTGTCGTGGTCTCACTGTTTTTATTTTTAATGACTTGGTAAATTTACTTTTGCGCCACCTAATGATTATTTATTTACATCTTCCCACCACATTATTGTTAAAGACTAAATACAAGATTAAAAATAAACAAAAAATAAACAATCGTTTTCTTAAGGTTTACTGGATCTTTGAAATTTTTGCATTTTCTTTTTTAAAAAAAGGAAAATTGGGTCACTTTTTCCCGTTAATCACCTGGTTTATCGCTTATTTCAACTCAAAAATGTGCATCTCTGCTGAAAATATACACTAATCCGGGTCACAGTAATTAGAAGTTCATCACAGATTAAGAACCTTTAACAACACAAGAACATCTGCCCGTCACTTTTCAGGGACTTAAATAATCACACGTGTAGAAAAATGGATTGCCACCGTTTTTTATGTGTTATTACTGAGCAGCCAACATGCATAAATATAAATGTTCTGGATTCAGGAAGAGGAGGATAAATTAAGTGTGCAAAACTAGAAGAATATTCAGGTAATTTGGTATTACTGTGCTGTCAGACCTGCCATCTCCCACCACTCAACAATCAGCCTTTTATAAATATACTTGTTTTCTGTGTGGCTGATTTATGACTCATTTTACTTGTTAACAACACCTTTCTCAAGGTTTTTTTTATTTATTTTCGTATTTTCGACTTTTCTAACTCACCTATGAGTCAGAAATGATTTGACCTTTGTGGAGGGTTTGCACTCCCTGATATATATCTGTAAAAATTCACAGAATTTAATTACATGTTTAACAGTACAGTTAACAATCGATCAGGTTCCTTCCTCACTAGTATGCATCAGCAAAGGGCTACCGAAACATCAGTTCATATGTTTGGACAGAGGTCTGCATATGCTTTCATGTATGGGAGATCTGTGATGGTCACATTCAGTGCAGGATGGAAGAGTCTCATCTAATAAGCTCTGGCCGGAGGATGGTCCAAAAAGCTGATACTCATGTCTTAAGGTCTGACATCTTTTCAGCTCTGTCTTTAAAATTGACCAAATACCTGCTGATCTGCATGAACGCGCATGCTGAAGAAAATATGTGTTAGATTTTTAATCCCAGCAGCTAATCTAGATTTTTAATGAATATGCTGCCCATATTTTAGACCTCCTTGACGATGCATGGAAATAGCAAAGCAAGTTTTTCCTCTTCACTGATGTGATGGGAGGCCGTCATTTCTACCTTTGCTGTGTTTTTGTGGCCGCTTTCATAACAAAATGTCAACATGTTACCTCAGATCTTCAGACCTCAGTTTTTTATTTCAGGTGTTCCCACTGATCCTTGCACTGATTTCCTGTGGACTGAGTCACACTGAGGGAACAGGAGAAACTAGTGATTCATGTTACAGTTTGTGCCCAGCTGGTAAGATGAACATTACTACCAGTCATTGGTCTTTGTAAACTTATTGTGGACTTATCACAGTGACCCTTCTCTTTCCCAGGATATCATAAAGCTGGTACCTGTAATGATCCAGTTCAAAAGTACAAATGCAAGAGATGTGAGGATGGCACTTTCACGGAAGTAGAAAACTACAGAGCGTCGTGTTTGAGGTGTACCTCCTGTGATCGTAAGTATCCTGCTCAGTTTCCACTGACTGCCACGCATGCGGTCAGCTTGAGCAATAAAGTGTAAAGGGGATTAAATTTAAATTTGACCAAAATAAAAGAGTATCAGTCTAAGCTTGTACACACACTGAGATCAGAAATTTTGCAGTATAAAAACATGTAAATTTGTGTGCGTACCAGTTTGAATTCCCTGTTATCATTCTGGGTTTCACTTGAATACTGAAGCAGAATTTAAAACTGGTGGAAAAAATGTGACAGTACAGAACAACATGTCCTGTGATCTTATCAGGACTGTGTATTTTACCCCCCCC